>JAODAL010020678.1:0-68844 GCA_025379985.1 Phyllomedusa bahiana | reverse complement strand
AATCAGTATACAGCTTGTAGAACATTTTTAAATTTGGTGTGCCCCTCAAAAAAAACTCAATACTGGACATCAATGTCGAAACGCTGGAAAAACAAAATTTGGGGGCACCCCTAAGGGGAAAATTTGGCCCAAACTGTGCCCAATTTGTTTTTTTCCCTCCACAGTGTCTGGTGATTCGTTAGTTTTTACAAGGCCCTAAAGGTGAAGGGTTTTTTATGGCTCTCACATTGTCTCATACGGGGGGTTTACTGGAAGTTCAAACAGAAAATCATGGCAAAGAACTGCCAAAATCTGAAAAAAAAGAATTTTTTGCTCTAAAAAAAGGGAAGGGCCCCCGGGCTAATAAAAGATTGCCAACACCCCTGACACGGGAAGCTGCACCGGGTTTGGGGCCCCAAGACCTACAGGGGTTTAAAAAGGGCAGATTCCACTCAAATACCCCCTCCCCCATGGGGGGGAAAGTGGTGGCCTCCCCTCTCCCCCTCCCCCTGCCTAAAACCGAGTGGGAGGGGGGGGGGCAGAGTGCACCCCTCACATTTAAATTCATATTTCAGGGCTGTATTTTAAAAACTCCCTTACCCCGGTTTCGGGTTTGTTCTGGTTACAAAAGCTTGGGGAGGGGGGGGTTGGAAGCCCCTTGAAACATGAGACCATTGCCCATCGAAGGAGGTCGCGGGCTGTGACATTGTCCCCCTTTTCCAAAGCTCACACAGAATGATGATGCCCACCAGTGTTCAGTAAAGGGAAAACACCCCCAAACGGGGAGGGGGAAAACCTCCCCTACGGGAAAAGAGAGACCTGCCTAGGGAGGAGAGACACCTAATGGGAGGGGAGACCTTCCCCTGGATTTGAAGCGGTAAAAACAGAGAAAAAAGCCAAGTCTTAAAAAGCGTTGATAAAAAAACCCCCTTTAAAAAGAAAATCTTTTCAGTAGCCCCCACTAAATTTGGATTTTCTGCTGAAACTTTTTTCAAAAACCCCCGGGCATTTTTAAAACTTAAATATGTTCATTCTTCTGTTTGGGTTTTTCGGGGGGAAAAAGAAAAAAATGTCATTTTTTGGGGTTGAGAGGTACGGGAAGCCCCCGAAAAACTGGGGGCAGAAACCGCCCCCAAAAAACCAGGGAAAAGCCGGAAAAAATAGGGGGCCGGTTTTCTTTAAACCTCAAAATGCTGGGGTCTTTTTTTTTTTTTGTCACACTATTTTTTTCCCCCCCTCCCCTTTCCCCCAAGAGCTTTTAAACTTCATTTTTTTCCCACCTACATACCCATAGAATATACTGGGAAACCCCCAAAAAAATCTAAATGGGGGAAAATGTGAAAAAAATCACTTGCGCCGATGGTGTTTTTTTTTTTAAAGGCGTTTTTATTTCCCTTTTGGGAAAAATGGTTTTGTTTCTACAGGTTTATCCGCCATCCGGCAATTTCCCAAAAAAATTTGGGTTTTCGTTATGTTTTGGTACCGTAAAAAAAAGTCCAAACATTTCGATTTTTGGGAAAAATTTGTGTTGTGGGCCCCCATTTTCCAGGGACCAATAAAATTTTTTTTACTAACCCTTTTGGTTGGGAAAGAGGGGGCATTTTTTTGCGGGCTTAAGTGCACTTTTTTTGGGGTAAACCCAGTGTGGAATACAGGGAACTTTTTTATTAAATTTATTCCAATTTTTAAAGGACAAGAAAAAATGACCAAGGAAAAATGCAAAATTTTTTCGCCCTTTGGGAAATTTTTTTTCTTCTACGGTGTTCAGCGTACGGGATAAATCATGTTATATTTGAATAGATCAGACTTTTTTGGACGCAGCGATACCAATTATATGTAACTTTTAAAAAAAAAATTTTATATCTAAAATGGTAAAAAGGGGATTTAAACTTTTGATATTTTCCCCCTATTAGATATTTTCCCCCTAATTCCCCTGATAGTGTCCCCCTAGGGCGCTTCTCCACTTGAGGCGCAATAATTTTTTCAGCCTAATGCTTTGTATAGACAATGCATTAGGGTGTACAAAGATGGTGGCTTTACTGGGGCTGGAAGTAGCAAAAAACAAAAAAATGGCGGCATTTGGGGGGCCTTCAACCCAAAGGGTTCCAGCTTTCCATGTTTAAATGATCTGGGGCCCCACGAGTTTTTCTTTCGGGGGCCCGACAAAGTGAGGAACAATTCCCCCACCGTTTTTCATTGATTTAGACCGTGGGCCCTCTTTTTTGTAAGGGGGTTTTAAAAAGCGGGGAGGGAAAGGCATTTTGGTACCCCCAAAGGGGATTTCAGCCAAGGGCGCCCCCCCCCCCCCCCCCCGCGCTCTCAAAAAAATACCCCCCCCCCCCCCCCAAAACCTACCTCCCACCCCTGCCCGCCTGTCATAATTTTCTCACTTCCACATAGTCCCCCCATCCCCTCAGCTCATGCACAAGAAAATACCCCTGACAATTTGCATTTTAAAAATCGCTCCCCTCCGTTACTGAATCCCAAAAATAACGTCATAATAATCCCCCGATACAGGGAGCAAATCTACCAGACTTGATTGTTAAAAAAACCCCCTTTAAAAAACCCAAAGACCAAAAACTATTATACTTAAGGTAAAAATTTGCGACCCTGACCAAACACGACCCCCACATGTGCTATGCTGTCACAGCCAAAGACATATACCCCGCCATACAGTGACCTATATGGTATACTTGTTGTACTCTGCAAAAATAATTGATTAACTGCATTACATTTAGTGCCACGGGAGACGTCTTTTCGATCAGCGTCGTTCACTTTCCCTTTTCTTCTCCACCCGGGTTCCACCTTCATGCCAATTGCTCCCCCCCAAATATTGCCCCCGGGGAATTTGGACACAAATACTTAGTTCCTTTTTTTTCCCATAACTCCTTAATTATAGGTTTTTAAGTCCCCTTGTCAGACAGGATTAGATTGCCCCTCATCGGCATTTTAAAAATTTTTGCCCCCTTAGACGGGTAGGTAATAAATATGGGGGCACCGGGCGGTTTAACGGGGGTCGGGCAAATATATCTGGGGGTTCAGGCGGGTTGGGGCTCAGGCAGGGTATGGGGGCTGGGGCAGGTTTTGGGGGGCTCGGGCGGGCGAGGGGGGCCACCAGGGGGGTAGGGGCCCCAGGCAGGTGTATGGGGCCACAGGCGGGCGTATGGGGGGGGCAGGCAGGGGGCCCAGGGGCGTAGGGGCCCCGGCGTAGGGGGGCCAGGACGATGGGGGCTAGGCAGGAATGGGGGCAGGGGGGTTTGGGGGAAAGGGCGGGCGTAGGGGGGCCAAAGGGCGGGGACAGGGGCTCAGGCAGGCTTTTGGGGGCCACAGGCGGGCTTGGGGCCAAGGCGGGCGATGGGCCTGGGCAGGCTAGGGACCACAGGGGGCCAAGGCCGTATGGGGACCAGGCAGGCGTAGGGGGCCCCAGGAGGCTAGGGGGGGCCAAAGGGGGGGGGAAATATGGGGCCCACAGGCACCGTGGGGGGCCGGCGGGTACGGGGCCCGGCGGGGATTGGGGGCCACGGCACCTAGGGGGGTCGGGGCAGGCGTATGGGGGACCACAGAAAGGGAGGGGGTCGGGCAGGTTTTGGGGGGGCCCAAGGCATTGGGGGCCGCGGGCAATTATAGGGGGCCGCGGGGGAAAGGGGGGCCCACGGGCGGGAATGGGGGGCCACAGGCAGGATAGGGGGGCCACGGGCAGAATTGGGGGCCACGGGCGGGCTTTATGGGTGGCCGGAGGCATTTAGGGGCCACACAAATATGGGGGCCCAAGGGCGGGCTTTTTGGGGGGCCGCGGCAGCCTTAAGGTCCGCAGCGGGCATTATGGGGGCCGCAGGCAGGTTTAAAATAGGGGCCCACCAAGGGCGGGCATTATGGGGGCCCAGGCGGGCATTGGGGGGGGCACAGGGGGGATTAGGGGGGCAAGGGGGGATATAGGGGGCCGGCAAATATGGGGGCCAAGGCGGGCATTATGGGGGCCCAGGCGGCTTTTGGGGGGCCATAGGCGGAAATTATAGGGGGGCGGGCGGGCATTATGGGGGTACGGGCAGGTTATGGGGGCCGCAGGGGAATGGGGGGCCCCCAAAAAATATGGGGGGCCCACAGCAGTTTATGGGGGGCCCAGGGGCGGCGATGGGGGCCCACAGGCAGAAATATAGGGGGCCCACGGCAGGCTTTAAAAACAACAACTTTAAATACTTCCCCTTTTCCCGGGCCGTCTCTTCTGTCTTTTCGTCCCGTGCCCCTCCCAGTCCTCGGCCCCGGCCTTAAGCGTGTGCGCCCGGGGAAAGGGGCGCGTCCGATGAATAGTCTTGCGACGCTCCCGGGCTGACGCAGGGGGCCGGGGGCGTCCTCACCCGGTGGGGGCCCCCGGGGGCCCCGCGGTCGGACCCAGGCCCGGCCCGAAAAGTCGCGGGGCAGGGAGCGCTTGCTCTCTGCTCCCAGAAAGCGGTCACAGAGCCGCCGTTCACCCCAGGAGGGGCCGGGACCCCGGGCGGGGGTCGGGGCCCTGACGGCCCCCCCTTGGGGATAGGCTGGTAGGGCCCCCAGGCGGTGCTACCTTGGCCTACCTGTCCCCCCTGGCCGGCCCATCCCCCCTGTAACCCCAAATGTTAGCGCAAAGAGCCACTAAAACCCGGGGACTGCGATTCCTAAAAAAGTCCTTCCGGCGGCGTACCATAATCCAGTGGGGGAAAGGGGGTTAAACAAAACTCCCGTCGGAATTACCTGCTGTGTGAACGCACCCTTAGTTCCCCTTTTTTCTGCCCGGGCCCCCCAAATGTGTCCTATTTTTTGGGGGCCCCCCAAAATCTTCTAAACTAACAATTTTAAAAACACACACAAAGGGAAAGATTTTTTTGTTATGACTGCTAATCAAATCAAAAAGCTTGTACCCGGGGGTAAAGAGAATTACATGCCCCTCCTTTTTGGCGGGGGGTCCCCCCTATTTGGGGTTCCCTCCCCCCCCCCCGGGGGGGTTTGGATTCCTCCCGCCGCCTGCGGCGGGGGTCCTTAAATTTTCCCGGGGGAAGAGTAGCGTGGGCCTATCTTGCCCGCGGGGGCCCCCTCCTACAGGGGGGTGCAGCGGCCGACGGGCCCCCACCCCCCCGTCTCACTGTGCGGGGAGGGGGGCAGGGGGGATCGCTCCCTCCTCCCCTCCCCTGTTTGTACGCGGTGTTGCGCCCAACAGACGGCCAGGGGGAAGTGACCCGGTGCAGGGGGTGACGGCGGTGCTCTCACTTCCCCCTCGCCGCTGAAGAGACGGCGGGGGCGGCCCCCGGCAGGACCTGGGAAAAGGAAGGGGTTTTATTATTTATTTTTTTTCTTTTGGGGGGTCTACCTGGCTAACAGAGAGCAATTACCCGGCAACAGGGGGGCATACCCGGGAACAATGGGGGATACTGGGGGAACTGAGGGGTCAACCCGGGGAAAAGGGGGGGGCACTACCTGGCAAAATGGGGGCATCACCCCAAAAAAAGGGGGGACTACTGGAACAAAGGGCCTTAACTGGCAACAAAGGGGCACTACCGGGAAAAGAGGGGGCATACCTGGAACAAAGGGGGGCACCCGGCTAAAAAGATGGGGGCACTACTGGCAAACAAAGGGGAGGGGCCTAAAACCCCGGGGAACAGAGGGGGCACTACCTGGGAAAAAGAGGGGACATACCTGGCAAAAGAGGGGCACCCTACCTGGCAACAGATGGGGGCCATGGCAACAATGGGGGCACTACCTGGCTAAAGATGGGGGCACTAGCTGGGTAACAGGGATGGGGGCACTACCTGGCTAACAGAGGGGGAAACTACTGGCAAAAATGGGGCACACCTGGCAACGGTGGCATACCCGGGAAAACAATGGGGGCACCTAAAATGGCTGACAATGGGGGCACCTACCCGGCTGGACAATGGGGGCACCTCCTGGTAAAAGGGGGCACTACCTGGGGTACAATGGGGGGGACCTATGGCTAACAAAAGGGGGGGGATTTACCTGGTACAAATTTGGCTCTACCGGGTACGAGGGGGATCTCGGTAAAGGGATCTACCGGGCCCGTAAGGGCACTACCCTTTTGGGGGGGTACTACTGCTATAAGGGGATTACCTGGCTTTCTTCCAAGCCCTTAGTGTTAGGTGGATGGGGGGGCTTTTTTGAAGGGGTGGGTACCAAAAGAGGGGGTTCCTCAAAATTTTGCCGCGGCGGCAAAGGGGCGCCGCCCCCTAGATTTTCCTGCTTTTTCATTTTCGTAAGTTGGCATTATACTACATACATTACAGACATAGGGGGGAAATTTATCAAATTTTGGGGGTCAGGAAAACCTTCATATAAACATAATGTCCCAAAACGATGGGTGTGCGCCTAAACGAAAAGCGCCCCATTAGGGGTAAGTACATCATTCAAGGGTAATGTTTAGGTGAGTTCACTTTTAAAGTAGTGTTAGGGGATTCAAGGTCAGGGGGGCCCTGCACCGTAGGGGGCTGTGGGAGCTCCCGGGCCCCGGGCGCCCCCGCTCAGAGACAGGACGGCAGTCCGCATGCAGGGCCCCCGGGTACTCCTTCCCCGGGGGCAAAACTACCCACCGCGTCCTTTCCCCCGGGCACTCTAGGCCCTTTGGGGGTGCGCTCATTCTGCTGATTTAAAAAGGGGCCCCGCCCGGTAATTGGTTAATTGCCGGGCCCCTGACCCCATCTAGTAAATTATTTTCACTCACTATGAAAGCGTTTAGGCAAAAACCTTGATGAAGCACACCGGGACTCCCTCAGCTCCTTCCCGGGGAAATAGTAGCAACAAAATTTTAGTATGGGCTCCCGCTTGCGGGTGTTGCCGTGAAACAAAATTTCGTTTCTTTAAAATCACTTCACGACATGTATGATGGACATGTATGTCGGATGCGGGGGTGCGTGTTAGGGGCCCGCATTCGCCATTTGGGGGCCCCGCATGAAGGGGCGGGGAATGGGGGGGGGGTGTGGGCCGGGTACGTTTTCCGGGGAGGACCGGGGCGCTCGAAAACTCCCCGGGAAGTACATGGCGGTCGCCAAATCGCGGGGGAAGCATTCTTGGCAGCTCCCGACAAGCCAAAAAAAATAGTTGATTTTGGTCTTAAAAAAAAAAAAAAAAAAAAAAAAAATTTTTTTTCCCCCCGGGGGGGAAATGAAGCAAAAAGGAAATGCAATGAAAAAAAAAACAAAATGCAACAGAAAACTCGGCGCTCACTCCGACAAGCAGACTGGTCGAAAAACTGGGGAGGCAAAGTGAAGAAGAAGGGGGAAAGGGGAAGCGATGAAGATCGGGGACAGAAAATCTCGGGGCTTCGCCCCGTGCCGGAGAGATTCCAAAAAATCGCTTTATAAAAGGGGGAAAACTTGCAGAAAAAGTCAAACCTCAAAATAAAAAATAATTTTAAAAAAAAAATCACTTTAAAAAAATCTAAAAACGGGCAATATAAAATTTGGATTTTGGAAATTCCGGGAAATCATAATTCAAATTTGAAAGCTATTTATTGGTGGGCAAAAAACCCCAAATCAGAATAGGAGCGCAGTGAACTTAAAACCTAGGGAAAGGGTTGACAAATCAAAATCAACGGGGGGACATTCAAAATACAGAAAAAATTACGAAAAAAGTGATTGGTTTAGTGGGGGGGTTTGGGCATTGGGCCAATCAGAATGGGGCAAAAAAGACCATTATACCCGGAGAAGTTTACCAATCAAAATCAAAGGCGGGACATTTCAAAATACATAAAATACAGAATAGAGGGAGGCTGACTAGGGGGGCGGGGTATCCCACCAAAATCAGAGCGCGAGCCTTTCCCTTTAGTTAGGGAGGAGGGGCGAATGCAATCTGGGCCTCAGGCCTCCCTTTGATATGAATAAAAATCTTTTTTAGTAAGTGTAAAATTTTAAATAAACCCCTAAAACCTTCTTTAAAAAAAAAGCATTTAAATCCCAAACAACCTTTGTCCGGGGACCGGCGCTACCTGGGGAATTGCAATATAGAAATTGCAGGAAATACGAAATTCAAATTTTTGTAACTTTTCTCCCTTGGGTCGGCATAAACCAGCCAATCAGAATAGGAGCGGAAAAAAGCCCCATTAAAACCTATGGGAAATATAGCCAATCAAAAAAAAGGGGAATTCAAATACAGTAATAAGACAAAAGAGCGTTGGGCTGGCTGCGGGGGGTTTGGCTACCCCCAAATCAACGCGAGACTTCTTCTTTATCTATGAAGATGGGCCAATGCAATCTCGGCTCTCCGCCGGCGGCAGGGAGATAAAATAAAAAAATCATTTTTTAAGTGAAAACATTATCAGTAAAGAGCTAAAACCCTTCTCGAAAAAAAAAATTATTTAGTCCCTAACAACGCTTTGTCCCCAACCGGCGTAAATAAGAATTCAATAAGAAAATTTTCCGGGAAATTAGAAATTCAAATTGTTTAAGCTTTTTCTATTGGTGGGATAAACCATCAATCGAATAGGGGGGCCAGGGGCCCATTCTAACCTTGGGGGAGAATTGACCATCAAATAGGGCGACAGGGCCCATTCAAATATGGAGAAATTTGCCCAATCATATTCAAAGGCACAGTTCAAATACATTTAAAAAGGGCAGAAAGAGCTTTTGGGTTGGCTCGGGGGGCTCGTCCAGCTTACCCAAAATCAAGCGCGAGCTATTTTCTCATAGATTTTATGGGGAAAAGAAATGCGAGCGGCTCGTATTGGCAAATTAAAAGGCGACGACGCTTTAGGGGTTTTCTAATGCAATCTGAAAAAAAAAACTGTAATCCGGGAAACAAATGATAAGACCCCCAGTTGTCCATCTTAATAAAAAATGTTTAAAGGGGGTAAAGAAAAAAAAAAAATTAAATAAATAAAATCAGGGTTTATTTTTTTATTTTCTTTGCACCCATACTATTGACCCTTGGCTAACAAAATAAAGAAAAAACATTTTTTTGATTTAATTATTTTTTTCGTTCCCCCCAATTATTATTTATTTTTTTTACACATCGGGACAACTTCGGGAAATATTTCTTTGATTTTGGCCCCCGTACAGTTTTATTTAAAAATTGCATTAGAAAAACCCCCTAGGAGCGTCGCTTGCTCTCCCATTTCCCAAAAAACTGCGCCTCTTTTAAATTGCCCAAACACGAGGCGCCAGAAATTTTTTTTTCCCCATAAACCTAGAGAAAGTAGCTCGCCCCCCGATTTGGGTAAGTGGCGAGCCCCCCCGTTCAACCCAATCAGCTCGTTTTGCCTTTTTACGTATTTTGAATGTCCCCTTTGAATATGTTGGTCCATATTTCACCCTGGATAGAATGGGGGCTTCGTCCCATTTATTGTCAATACTCTCCCCTAGAATTTAAAGGGGACTGTCGTCCTATTCTATTGGGCAATACTCCTCCATAGGATATAAAATTTGGGGCTTTTTCGCTCCTTTTATTGGTGGTTTATGCCGACCAATCAAAAAGTTAAAAAA
This sequence comes from Phyllomedusa bahiana, assembly GCA_025379985.1. Taxonomy (NCBI): domain Eukaryota; kingdom Metazoa; phylum Chordata; class Amphibia; order Anura; family Hylidae; genus Phyllomedusa; species Phyllomedusa bahiana. The sequence goes on along the minus strand of JAODAL010020678.1, from coordinate 59,410 downwards.
ATTTGAAATTACTTATTTCCCCCGGGAAAATTTTTCTATGCAATTCCTTATGTAGGCGGGTTTAGCGACAACGGTTTTTAGGGGTTTTAAATGATTTTTTTTTCGGAAGGGTTTAGCTCTTTTTGAATGTTTTTCACTTAATTTAAAAAATTTTTTTTTTTTATTCAAACTTCTCCCCCGGCGCTGAAGCCGCGATTTCAGTGCCCGTTCTCCCATAGAATCAATGGGGAAAAGTGCCTTGATTGGCCGGGGAGCCAAACACGTAGCTCAGCCCAAAAGCTCTTTTCTGTTTTTTTACGTATTTTGAAAACTTCCCCTTGTTTGATTTTTTGGGGCAAAAATTTCCATAGGGTATAATGGGGCTTTTCGCTCTTTTGATTGGTCAATCTCCTTCAAAAAAGGTTTTTGAATGGGACGTCGCTCCCATTTGATTGGTCAATTCTCCTCCATAGGATATTAAAAGGGCCACTGTCGCTCCTATTTGATTGGTCAATACTTTTCCATAGGAAATAAAAAATGGGGCTTTGTCGCTCCCATTTGATTGGGGGCTTCTGCCGACCAAAAGGGAAAACTTACACAATTTTAATTACTGTATTTTTTGGCCAAAATTTTCCTTTTGCAATTCCTGTGTGCGCCGGGCTCGGCGACAAACGCTTGTTCTGGATTTAATTGTTTTAATTTTGAAAGGGTTAGAGCTCTTTTTTTGAGAATATTTTACAATAATAAAAAATATTTTTTTTTTAAAACTCCTGCCGCCGCGTGAGAGCCGAATTTTATTGCCCATCTCTCCATAACTACAAGGGGAAGAAACCGCGCTCTATTGGCCAGTAGCCCCCCCCCGTAGTTAACCCAAACACTCTTTTCTTTCTTTTTTTGTATTTGAACTGTCCCGCCTTTGATTCTGATTGGGCCAAACTTTCCCTGGAATAATGGGGCCTGCGCTCCATTCTTTATTGGTCAAAATCCTTCAATTAAATGGCCACTGCGCTCCCTTTTGTTGTCATAGTTCTCCTAGGTTTTAATGGGTCCCGTCCCCTATTTGATTTGGGGGTTTTGCCCACCAATGAAAAGCTTCCCCCGAATTTGAATTTTCTGTATTTCCGGGAATTTCTCTTTCCAAACCTTTTTTGCGCCCCGGGTTTGGCGACAAAAGCGTTTTCGGAAAATTTTTTCATTATGTTTATAAAAATTTAGCTCTTTTATCTTAAATTTTTTTCACTTAATAAAATGTTTTTTTTTTTCATACTCCATGCCGCACGCGCGAAGCCCAGATTGCATTCGCCATCCCCAAAATACAAGGGGGGGTAGTCGGCCCCTATTTGGGGGGATAGCCAAGCCCCCGCTACTCAACAAATCCTCTTTTCTGCATTTTTTTGTATTTTTTTATTGTCCCCCCTTTTAATTTTATTGGGCCAAACTTCTTTATAAGGATATAATGGGGCTTGTCGTCCATTTTTGGCTGAGCTAGCCCAAACCCCTGTAGCTCAGCCCAAACAGCTTTTTCTGTTTTTTTTGTTTTTTGAATTCCCGCCTTTGTTTTTTTGGTCAAAATTCTCCATGGTTATAATGGGCTTTTTCGCCCTATTCGATTGGGCAATATCCCCATAGGGGTTTAAAAAGGCACTGTCGTCCCATTCATTGGTCTTCTCCCAAGGATAAATTTGGGACGTCGCTTTTTTCTATTCAATTTATTTTTAAAAAAATGGGTTTTTGTGTTTTTTTATTGGGCTGGGTTTTTCCCTGGAATGTTAACCCTTTGAAATTTGATTTTCCCCGGGAACCCATTGAATTCCCGGTGTTCGCCTGGTTCGGGCCCAAACGATTTTTGGATTTAAAGTTTTTAATTTATGAAATAGGGCCCTGAGAAATTTTAAACTAATAAAAAATGAATTAAACTCCATGCCCCCCCCCTGGACAATTTTTTTTGCGCCGACTTTCAAATAAATGGGGAATCTGGCTTTATTGGCCCCGGTTGCCAAAACCCCCGCTACAAACCCAACGCCTTTCGTTTTTCGTATTTAAACGGGCCCCCGCCTTTATTTGATTGGTCAAATTCTTTTAAGGGTATAATGGGTCCCTGTGCCCCTTTTTATTGGTCAATATTTAAGGTTGAAGGGCATTTCCCTATTTGATTGGTCAAAAGTTCTCCTTAGGTTTTAAGGGTCCTGTCGTCCTATTCTATTTTTGGGTTTTGGACCAAGAAAAGGGTTCCAGAATTAATTCTGTATTTCCGGCAACCCAGCAATTTTATTTGCGCCCGTCTCGGCACAAAGCGTTGGTGGGGTTTTTTCATGTTGTTTATGGGTTCAGCTTTTTTTTTAAATGTTTTCCTTAAAAAAATGATTTTTTTTTCCCCAATTACAGTATGAGTGCACTCCCCTCGGGCGGTAATCATAGGCACAGCGCCGCACTGCCCCAAGTCCCCACGGGCCGCCTCAAACACTGGCAAGGCGCGGCGGACTTTACATAGTATGTATGAGCGCGCCCCGACCCCGACATAAATCAGGCGCGCCCCGACCCGGCGAGCTTCATACATGTCGCCCTTCATGTTTATTTTCATGCAATTAAAACATCTTTATGCAGAGTATAGAGGTTGCAGGTATGATACCCATAGGGGAAACAGGACGACGCGTTTCAACTTAGGCAGTCTTAATCATTGTGCATGGCAACAGCCTGCAAGCTGGAGCATCCATACTACAATTTGCTGATCCTATCTAATGGTACCACCTCCGGCACTTCCTCGCCGGATCTATTGTTCCCCTAGACTTTAGAGAAAGCGTTCTGGAAGTGCGTCCTAGTATCTACTGTGTTCTGACCCTCTTGCTACGTCTTTTGACCACGAACCTTCGCTGCCTGCCCTGACCGTACCGCCTGTCCCTGACTACACTTACCCTTGGCTGCCACCACAATCAAGTCACATCAGTGGAAGCGACCTGGTAGACTCCCGCCGCAGCAAGTCCATCCCGCCTTGCGGCGGGCTCTGGTAAAAACCGGGACCTACTTAGACTCCGCTCCCTGGCGTGGCTTATACCATTGCTTGCGGTGATCCAGCGGATCCATTACCACTGTCCATTTCTGTAGCAACAAGTATGTGTTAGGCGCATTTCATATACTTGTAATGATAAGCTATGCCCTCCGTGCGTGATGTGTCTCGATAGGGGCATTACATAATCTACCAAGGTTTTGTTCCGCGATTAGCGCAAATCGGAGCACATAGCATATCATTGGAAGCGTATGTAATGCCCCTATCGAGGCACATCGTTCACGGAGGCGCATAGCTTATCATTACAAGTATATGAAATGCGCCTAACACATACTTGTAATTATGTGCTATCCGCCTCAATAGGCGCATTTCGTTATACAGACTATAATTTTTAGGCGCATTACAATGTGTCGGTCCCGCCATATAAAGCGCCTAGTTTTTGTGCACGACAGTTCATTGACATCCAAAATACGGTGTCAAAAGCGGGTTTAGCGCAATATAGACCAAAAAACTGGCGATGACGTGTTGGGAAATGTCGCCCATAATGATTTATCTGAAATTACAAAACTACATCGTCGATCAGCTCCGTGTGACGGCTGTTGCCTGTTTTTCACTGCACAATATGTTCAAACGTGGCTCCATGAGTGGCAAACACTTATCTCATCTTCAATGTTCAGTCTTGCTCTGTATTTCGTTTTCATCACGGTGACAGCAGAAAATGCTTTTTCACACAAGTAGGTCGTAGCAAACGGCAACAAAAAGTAAACGGCTTTGCTGAGTAGTAGCGGGTCGTCATGGGTGCCCCTGCGACCATCACCCCAGGTCGTAGGGGCTTCCGTGCCCCACTGGCGAGCAGCGCTGCAACCCGCATGTTGGGTCGTGGGCGTGCTCGCGCCGCTGCCCAGTCACCGTCTTACTCACCTAGCCGCGCTCCTGACGATGGTCTCCCGGCGCGCGTGTCCCCGCTCCCTAGGGCACGCGCACGCCGGCAGTGTTAAATTTAAAGGGCCAGCGCACCGGTAATTTCCTATTGCCGGTCGCTGCTCCTGTTTAAGCCTGCCCCTTCCTGATCCTCTTGCCAGATCTTTAGTGCCATATTGCCTACAGAGAAAGCGTTGTGTCTCGTCTGTTATCTCGTGTACCGTATCATTTGCCTCCGTCCCTCGACCACGAACCATTGCCGCCTGTCCTGACCTTACCGCCTGTCCCCGACTCCGAGTTTGCCTTATGATTTTTTTTACCACACTACACCTCGGCTGCCACCGCAAACAAGTCACGTCAGGGGTAGCGACCTGGTAGACTCCCGCCGCAGCAAGTCTCTGGTGAATACCGGGACCTACTTAGATTCCGCTCCCTGGCATGGATCATACCATCGCTTGCGGCGGTCCAGTGGATCCACTACTGCTGACCATTACACAGGTTCTCCCAACCACACCATAACCAGAAAGACATCAGTGATGTACAGCTGAATTGCAACTGTAAAGTTCGGTCAGATGAGAGTTCTGCCAGTTCTTCTTGTTAACGACCAGTTGGATTGGTGAGCAGGTACAAAACCTCACGTCATCTTTGCCGAAATATTCCTGAAAGTAATGTGACAACTTCTGGATAAGGTTCAAAACAGCACCTGCGATGACCTCTGTGTTGATCTCATTTCTCATGATAAAGTTATCCAACAGTGCCATCATAAATGCCCTGTGGACATCTTCCTTCCCAGATTTTGATTCTGTCAAGTGTTTTTAGAAGGTTCGATTCAGGACCTTGCAATGACAAATTTAAGCTGATCAGAATGTTGGAAATGTCTCCAAGAAGTGCCAACTTGGCAACCCACGATTTGTCAGTCAAGAGACGTGCCAATGTTCCATTATGCTCATTTATAAAGATGAGCAAATCCCAGAGTTCAAATATGCGCTGTACAACACGGGCTTGCGATAGTCATCTTACTTCTGTATGCGGCAATAAATGTTTATGTTCAGCTACTATTTTGCAAAATACAGTATCTCACAAAAGTAAGTACACCCCTCACATTTTTGTAAATATTGTGTTATATGTTTTTATGGGACAACACTGAAGAGATGACACTTTTATACAATATAAAGTAGTCAGTGTACAGCTTGTATGACAGTGTAAATTTGGTGTGGCCTCATAATAACTCAACACATGGACATCAATGTCTAAACCGCTGGCAACAAAAGTGAGTACACCGCTAAGTGTCAATGGACAAATTGTGCCCAAAGTGTCAATATTTTGTGTGGCCTCCATTATTTTCCAGCACTGCCTTAACTCTCTTGGGCATGGAGGTCACTAGAGCTTCACAGGTTGCAGCCACTGGAATCCTCTTCCCTCCTCCATGACATCATCTCGTAGCTGGTGGATGTTAGAGACCTTGTGCTCCTCCACCTTCTTTTTGAGGACGCCCCACAGATGCTCAATCGGGTTTCGGTCTGGATACCTGCTTGGCCAGTCCAGCACCGTTACCCTCATTTTCTTTAGGAAGGCAGTGGTCGTCATGGAGGTGTTTGGGGTCGTTATCATGTTGGAATACTGCCCTACGGCCCAGAAGGGAGGGGATCATGCTCTGCTTCAGTAGGTCACAGTACATGTTGGCATTCATGGTTCCCTCAATGAACTTTAGCTCCCCTCAGCCAGCAGCGCTCATGCAGCCCCAAACCAGGACACTTCCACCACCATGCTTGACTGTAGGCAAGACACACTTGTCTTTGTACTCCTCACTTGGTTGCCACCACACATGTGTGACACCATCTGAACAAAATAAGTTTATCTTGGTGTCATCAGATCACAGGACATGGTTTCAATAATCCATGTCCTTAGTCTGTTTGTCTTCAGCAAACTGTTTGCAGGCTTTCTTGTGCATCATCTTTAGAAGAGGCCTTCTTCTGGGATGACAGGCATGCAGACCAATTTGATGCAGTATGCTGCATATGGTCTGAGCACTGACAGGTTGACCCACCACCCCTTTAACCTCTGCAGCAATCTCTGGATATGACGCCAAGCATGTGCACTCAACTTTTTTGATCAACCATGGCGAGGCCTGTTCTGAGTGGAACCTGTGTTGTTTAACTGCTGTATGGTCTTGGCCATCGTACTGCAGCTCAGTTTCATAGTGTTGCAATCTTCTTATAGCCTAGGTCATCTTTATGGGGTTGAATAATTTTAATAATATGTACAGATGCCTATTGACTCCCCCCTAACACATGGCGTTGTGAGATAGAAGGACCAAGCATTTGGAGTTCAACAGGTCAAGTCCTATACTTCTTGGTTACTTTGGAGTCTGTCTGAAGCGTTTGGTCACCTTTAGTGCCAAGGAGGTGCCTCTAACAATGACCATTATAATAAATGCAAGCTCCTTTCTGTGGTATCTGAGGTATATGTCAGGGTATCTGAGGTATCTGTCAGGGTATCTGTGGTATCTGTCAGGGTATCCGAGGGATCTGTCAGGGTATCTGTGGTATTTGTCAGGGCATCTGAGGTATCTGTCAAGGTATCTGTGGTATTTGTCAGGGCATCTGAGGTATCGGTCAGGGTATCTGAGGGATCTGTCAGGGTATCTGTGGTATTTGTCAGGGCATCTGAGGTATCGGTCAGGGTATCTGAGGTATCTGTCAGGGTATCTGAGGAATATGTCAGGGTATCTGTGGTATCTGTCAGGGTATCTGAGTTATCTGTCAGGGTATCTAAGGTATCTGTTAGGGTATATGTGATATCTGTCAGGGTATCTGAGTTATCTGTCAGGGTATCTGAGGTATCTGTCAGGGTATATGTGATATCTGTCAGGGTATCTGTGGTATTTGCCAGGGCATCTGAGGTATCGGTCAGGGCATCTGAGGTATCTGTCAGGGTATCTGTCAGGGTATCTGAGTTATCTGTCAGGGTATCTGTGGTATCTGTCAGGGTATCTGAGTTATCTGTCAGGGTATCTGAGTTATCTGTCAGGGTATCTGTGGTATCTGTCAGGGTATCTGCGGTATCGGTCAGGGTATCTGAGTTATCTGTCAGGGTATCTGTGGTATCTGTCAGGGTATCTGAGGTATCTGTCAGGGTATCTGAGGTATCTGTCAGGGTATCTGTGGTATCTCTCAGGGTATCTGTGGTATCTCTCAGGGTTCCTTTTTTCCCCCCAATGAATACCTGCAACAGACTGAAGAACGAGGTGTGAACCCAGCCTTACTTGTCAGTTTATTAAAACATTTCCAGAAGGATTCACAGAGGAACAACCAAATGCAGAGTTCGAAAACAAAGATCAGTTTCTTCAGGGGAAATACAATTATTTGCTAAAACAGATATGTCACCATTAAAGAGCTGCTGGGACCTCTTCTTGCAATCATTTGTTGCAGCAGGCTGATACGCTGCAGCAGGGGATGTCAGTGTTGAATGCAGCACCTCTTCAGGCTTATGATGGGGGGAAGCCTCTGTGTAAGGGACACCCTAGTCTGGCCCTGGCTTACTCTGCCTAAGCAGGACAACCACCCCAAAAAGGGCGGCCCTGCACTCGAACCTCTTCCTGAGCTCTAACTAGTAAAACATGTGCCAAACAGACAGAAGACAGAACATACGACAAACAAAAAAAAGACACCACAGATAACAAATAAAGAATAGTCGTACGGGCCGAGGTCCAACCAGAATACGAGGTCCTAAAGAACAGAGCGGGAGAGTAACCAGAAAGAATAGCCAAAATCCGAGAACTAGCAAAACAGTCAGCTAGGACGCAAAAGCAATCACCAACAGAGACTGGCAGACAGGAAGCGGTTTAAAACTCCTGCTCCAGCCAGGGATTGGCTCAAGTGCTTAACCCATGAAGCACCAATCCGCACCCTGGCTGAGGCTGCAACAAAATCCCTAAAGGGCCAGTATGTCACAAGGCATTATGGGAAATGAGCTGAGAAGCTCAAGCGCCCTCTGTTGGATGTAACAAATACTCAATTTGCTTTTGACCCACTGGGTCTTTGGAAAGCAAGAAGGGATATTTAGCCAAGCCAGCATCACCCATCTGTAGACAGCCGTTATGGGGTTTTGCCCCTCGTCAGTACAGAGCAGAGCGATGTTGGCTTGGCTGAGTGGGAGTCAATGAGTGGCTCAGAAAGGGAAGATCTTTCCTTAGGGAGAGCACTTATATAGGCCTGTGGAGATTCGAAATTGCCTTTTTGAACTCCACGAAGCATCTGCATATCACAAGGCATTATGGGAAAGGAGGTGAGAAGCTCAAGCGCCCTCAAGGGTCAGTAGCGCAATCCTGACACTCTGAATGGGAAGAAGTATTTGGAAGAGATAAGGATATCTATATATACAGTAATACCCTGTTATCCGTCAGTTCGTTATCCATCACACTTTTCTGGAACGTAACCACTAGCGGATATCGGGGTGTCCCTGTAATTCCATATTTTACAGCACTGCAAATGTACAAAAAATTACCAAAAATGCAGCCTAAGGCTATAAATAACAGACTATACTGTTGTAGGTGCTTTGGCTTGAACTAATTTCCCTCTGCTCGTTTTAGACAAGAATGGAGATATTTCCTAACCCCCCCTCCCCTCCCCTCCCCACTCCACTTTGTAGCTTCACTCTTGGCACCCATGCTGAGCCCTACATAGTACAGCACAAACGGCACAATTAATCCCCACTGTGAAAAGATTGCAGTGTTGTTGTCTGCGGCACAGTGGGGGAAATAACTTACCAAAAAAATCCAGGTAAAGAGGGATGAGGGAGAATTTTCACTTGCAATCAATGTAAAATAGTGACAATTTATGATCCTCTTCTGAGCCCCACTGTGCACAGGAAAAAGTCAGGCGAAGAGACATTTCAAATGAACCCATGAAAATTTTGCAAGATCTAACGCAGAGTTGTTAGAATATTCTTCTCGGATATTTCCTACTTTTTTTTGAGCCTATGTACTACATCCTTTTCCTCGAGGTTACCACTGCAATGGGTCTCGCGGCACGATGGATAAGGAAGCCGAACGGCACAGGTGAAATCATCCAGCCAACAACAATTGTATTTAAAGGGGTTCTCCATTCTTGTGAAAAAAAAAAAAAAGTTTGTTGGTCAAAGAGAAGTTAATTTTTTTCTACAGCGCCACCACAGGGGAAACGAAGCATTACACAAGGCCCATTCAAATGAATGGCTTGTCTGTGTAATGCAGGAAAGGGCAGGTCCTCCAGGAGAGACGCTCTTTATAAACTCTCTCCAAGAGATAAGGGTCCTGCTCCTATTTCAGGTGCAGAGTAGTGGGATAACCAAGATGGTGTAGGTTACATGCTCAGACAAGCATACCATTCATCGTTATAGGGGTTGTCTCAACAAGGCAATTCCATCTATGAAGAATGCCACCATAGTGATCAGCTGATCACTGAGGTTCTGGCTGCTAAGATCTCCAAAATGCAACACATTTCATCTTAGAAGCTTTTCTCACACATTAATAGATGTGTCCCAAGTGGTGGAACCTTTCTAGGACACTTAGACCCCATTCACATCTCGTTTTTGGGCCCTGTGCATGGTATCCATCGAGATACAGCAAAAATTCATCCCAATGGATAGTGAGGCCGTGATGACCCTTTTGACTTTAATAGACCTAATTGGACTACATTTGCCCTATTTAGTGAACATACACGGTTTTTCCATAGGACACAAAAGTCTGATTAGTCCTACGTTTCCTTTATTAAAGTCTATGGGCCTGTCATGACCCCGCCGCGGTATCCATCCAGTATCAATGACTTCCTACATCATTAGTAAGAACAAGTACTCCACCTGACAGTACCCAAAAGTGTTACCAATCCATCATCAATGACCTCCTACACCATAAGTGACGACAGACACTCCACTTGACCTTACCCAAAAGTGTTACCACTCCATTACCATTAACTTTCTACACCATTAGTGATGACAGATCTCCACTTAACCTTACCCAAAAGTGTTACCAATTCATTATCAATGAGTTCATACACCATTAGTAAGAACATGTACTCCACCTGACAGTACCCAAAAGTGTTACCAATCCATTATCAATGACCTCCTACACCATTAGTGATGGCAGATACTCCATTTGACAATGCCCAAAAGTGTTACCAATCTATTAGCATTAAAGGGGATGTATCGCTTCATCAGTTCGGCTGTTCTCTTGAAGCTTGATGCTCTCACTTCCTGAAATCCAGGGGCGTTTCTTCCCCTCCCAGCTGTGTGTTTCTTAACTGAAGGGGATGACATTATCCCCCCTTCACTGTTCATGCTGGCTCCAGTGTGCCCCCCCTCCACATATCACTGTCCTCTCCCTATGCAGTCTTATTTTGTAAGAGCTGTTTACATACCACAGGCCTGAATTCAGTCTAAACAGTCTTCTATGAACTCAGCACTGATCTCTCACAGCTGGAGGTTTTCTACAGTTGAATCCAACCAGAGCACAGATCCATCTCCCTTCATGTTTACATAAGGCACCGACGCACAATTCTGCTGTTTTCTCATTGTAGCAGTAGCTGCAGTGTCAATGAGGAGAAGCCAGCTGTATAGAGTGAAATTTTTGTCGGCCCCTTACACGCAGGAGCATTAAGGCACCGTGACACAATTTCTGCTGTTTTCTGATTATAGAGACAGTTGCAGTGTCAATGAGGAGGCAGCTAGCTGTAAAGAGTGAAATTGTTGTCGGACCCTAATTCTGAGTGAGAGGCAGGAATGCAAGCTCCGTGAATACGGCTGGCCGGGGGCAGAACAGAATGTAAATTATCAGAGCCCTCAGCTAATGACATGCAAGAGGTGGGATCCGTCCAGCACTGGAGAAGTTTGTTTACAGAAAACGAAGATAAGGGAGACTGTGAAAACAAGACAGCTTTGCTAATGACATCCAATTGCAAAGTAGCTTGTTTTCACTGTCCCCTTATTTTGAAGGCCATTTAATGAAATGATACAACCCCTTTAAACTCCTACACCATTAGTGATGACAGGTACTCCACTTGACCTTAGCCAAACGTGTTACCAATCCATTATCATTGACCTCCTACACCATTATTGATGGCAGATACTCCACTTGACAATGCCCAAAAGTGTTACCAATCCATTAGCATTAAAGGGGATGTATCGCTTCATCAGTTCGACTGTTCTCTTGAAGCTTGATGCTCTCACTTCCTGAAATCCAGCGGCATTTCTTCTTCTCCCAGCTGGGTGTTTCTTAACTGAAGGGGGATGACATCATCCCCCCTTCACTGTTCATGTTGGCTCCAGTGTGTCCCCCCTCCACATATCACTGTCCTCTCCCTATGCAGTCTTATTTTGTAAGAGCTGTTTACATACCACAGGCCTGCATTCAGCCTAAACAGTCTTCTATGAACTCAGCACTGATCTCTCACAGCTAGAGGTTTGCTACAGTTGAATCCAACCAGAGCACAGATCCATCTCCCTTCATGTTTACATAAGGCACTGACGCACAATTCTGCTGTTTTCTGATTGTAGCAGTAGCTGCAGTGTCAATGATGAGCAGCTAGCTGTATAGAGTGAAATTTTGTCAACCTATTACACGCAGGAGCATTAAGGCACCGTGGCACAATTCTGCTGTTTTCTTATTATAGAGACAGCTGCAGTGTCAATGAGGAGGCTGCTAGCTGTATAGAGTGAAATTGTTGTCGGCTCCTAATTCTGAGTGAGAGGCAGGAATGCAAGCTCAGAACAGATACCCAAACTGACCGTAACAAAAAGTGTTATCAACCCATTATCAATGACCTCCTACACCATTAGTGAGGACAGAAACTCCATTTGACCTTACCCCAAAATGTTACTAATCCATTATCAATGACTTCTTAAACCATTATTGAAACAGACCCTCCACCTGATAGTACCCAAGAGTGTTACTAATACATTATCAACTGGCCACGCACATTAATTTGGGCAAACCTGAACTGCCCAACGATCTAATGTGTACCTGACTACCCCTAACACATGGCGTTTTGAAATAGAAAGACCAAGTAGTTGGAATTCAACATGCCAAGTCTTATATTTCTTGGTTAATCTGAAGTCTTTGGGAGAAAGGGTCAGAAGGAGGAGAAGCTTTTGGTCACCTTTAGTGCCAAGTAGACGCCTCTTACAATGACCATTGTAATAAATGCTCTTCCACCTGGACATTGTTTTTTCACCTGATATTTTTGTACTTGTTTACTTAAAGGTGTTGTCCATCAAAACAAAATTCATCAGAAAAGGGGCCAGGCTGGTTAAAACAGTAAAACTAAAGTTATACAGTGGAGGCAATAAGTATTTGATACACTGTCGATTTTGCAAGTTTTCCCACCTACAAAGAATGGAGAGGTCTATTTTTATCATAGGTACACTTCAACTGTGAGAGACAGAAGCGAGAAATTTTTTTTTGATTTTTAAAAAATTAATTTGCATTTTATTGCATGAAATAAGTACTTGATCACCTACACACCAGCAAGAATTCTGGCTCTCACAGACCTGTTCGTTTTTTTGTTTGAGAAGCCCTCCTACTCTGAGATCATTACCTGTATTCATTGCACCTGTTTTAAACTCATTACCTGTATAAAAGACACCTGTCTATAGCCCCTTCCCTCAGTAAGAGCATTGAAGATGGGGTATTCCAGCAGGACAATGACCCGAAACACACAGCTAGGGCAACTAAGGAGAGGCTTTGTAAGAAGCATTTCAAGGACCCGGAGTGGCCTAGCCAGTCTCCAGCCCTGAACCCAATGGAAAATCTTTGGAGAGAGCTGAAACTCAATGTAGCGACAGACCGAAACCTGAAAGACCTGGAGAAGATTTGTATGGAGGAGTGGGCCAAAATCCCTGCTGAAGGACTACAGGAAACGTCCGACCTCTGTATTTGCAAACAAAGGTTTCTGGAACAAGTTCGTTTTTTAAAATGCTTATTTCATACAATAAAATGCAAATTAATTATGAGAAATCATCATTCGATTTTCTAGAATTTTTTTTAGATTCTGTCTCTCACAGTTGAAGTGTACCATCTTCTCCTCAGCATGCTCAGCACCATTGGCCTCTAGGACATCGCTCTCTCTTTGTTCTCATCCTATCTCTCTCACCGCTCCTTCAGTGTCTACTTCTCCCCTCCCACTTGCTGTTGGGGTTCCTCAGGGATCAGTTCTAAGTCCTCTCCTCTTTTCACTCTTCAAAGCCGACATTGGACAAACCATCAGTAGATTTGGCTTTTAGTACCATCTGTCTACTGATAACATTCAATTATACAACTCTTCCCGAGACATCACTCCTGCTCTGCTACAAAATAAAACTGTCTGTCCGCTGTCTCTGACATCATGTCCTCCCTCTATCTCAAACAAAACCTTATTAAAACTGAACTTCTTGTCATCCCGCCATCTACTAACCAACCGCACCATGCTATTTCCATGTGTGGTGCTATCATAACTCGTAGGCAGCAGGCTCACTGTCTTGGGGTCATACGTTATTCCGATCTGATCTCCCTATATTCAATCCTTTGGCCGTTCTTGTCACCTGCACCTCAAGAACATCTCCAAAATCCGTCCTTTTCTCACTGTAGAAACAACTCAAACTCAAATTGTTGCTCTTATTCTTTCTCGTCTTGAGTACTGCAACTCCCTGCTTATCGGTCTCCCTCTCTGTAAACTCTCCCCTCTACAATTTGTCCTGAATGCAGCAGCCAGGCTCATCTTACCTTTCAGCCGCTATACTGATGCCTCTACCCTGTGTCAGTCACTGCACTGGTTGCCCATTCAGTATAGAATACAACATAAACTCATCACTCTCACCCAAAAAGATCTCCACAGTGCTGCACCCCCATACATATCCTACCTCATTTTTGCCTGCCATCCTATCCATTTCCTGCTGATCTTTTATTACATGCCTAATTCATCTGAACCTCTCATGCCTGTCTCCAAGATTTCACACGTGCTGCCCCCAGTTCTCTGGAACATGCTACCGCGGGCGATCAGGCAAACTCATAACCCTCATAGTTTTAAGTGCGTCCTGAGAATACATCTTCTCACTCTGGCCTACCAAGATCCCTAATTACTAAGGCCCGACCTTCTATCACACATACTTCTGTCACTCCCTGCAGTTGGGCACTCACAAGCACTTATCTGTATATAGATGTGTGGTCTGGATGGCAGGTTCATTCACTTTTATGTAAACCATCCCATATTTATACAATAAATGAAAAAAGGTTCGGTCAGCTCACCTGGTCCTGGAATGAGTAGGTAACGCCCGGACTTGACTGAAAGCTCCTCGTCAGAAAGCCAAATACAAACAACAAAAAGATCCAGCGAATGCACCACTCAAGGTAAGGTGAAAAGGGTTCCGTAGTTTATTGAAAAATAGTTAAAACATCCAAAGAAATCGCATCAAACCGACGCGTTTTGGAGCCGATGCTCCTTATTCATGGCATAGCATGCTAATGAAATGTACACAGTTTAAATAGCCCGGTACCCGGTCATGTGATGCCGGTCATGTTATCGGGCTAAATAGAAACAAACAATCTTAAAACAAAACATGTTTATATAAAACAAACATTGCGATGTAAGGATGTATATATTAATATTTGATATTAATTTTAGTATTGGCAAATAAGATCATGTCTTTTATTCAATCCGTTAGGAAACCTGGTGTCTAACTTAAAGATCCACCAGGCTTCCCTCGCTAGCAGTTTTTTCTTAAAATCACCACCCCTCATCGGTCTTTTAACTCTCTCAATCCCTTGAAATATTAGATCTGAGGTGTCACCCATATGGACCTCATGGAAGTGTTTTGAGACCATCGAGACACCTATATTGAGAGTTTTTTTGGCGTCGGACATATGTCTTCGAATGCGTGTTTTTGAGAGTACATGATGTTTCATCAACATATTGTTTATGGCATGCCCGACATGTTATCTGATAAATTACCATCATGAATTACAGTTTATATATGACTGCATATTAAAAGTAGTGTTTTTCGAGACAGAAGAGAACTCCTTTGATACCACTACATGGTTACATGTTAGACATTTTGAATGTCCACATTTGTACATTCCTATAGTAGTTATCCAAGTGGGTGCAGTAGGAGTTTTGTTAGGAGAAAGGAAAAGACTCGGAGATAAAACTGATCCTAAAGTACGTCCCCGTCTAGAAACAAACTGAACATCTTGTGTCAGAATATTGGTATCACCCTCCTTCTCAAGTAATGGAAGGTGTCTTTTGACAATATTGCAAATTTTGTTAAACTGAGGGCTAAAAGTGGTAGTAAAAACAATTCTATTATCATTAGCCTTATGAACTCGTTCACTATTGTCTAGAAGATCTGATCTCTGGACTCTGGCTATTCTACGACTAGTCTTTTTTAATAGCCAATTGGGATATCCACGTTGGTTCAGTCTTGTGAATGTTTCATTTTCATATATAGGGAATAGGTCAGGATTAGAGCAATTTCTTTTCATTCTAGTTGTTTCTCCATATGGAATGGCTTCTATCACATGTCGCGGATGATGGGATTTAGCATGTAAGATAGTGTTGCGAGCAATCGGTTTACGGTATGGAATAATTTCTACTTTGCCCTTGTGGCCCATTAAAGTTACATCCAGAAAATTCATAGACTCCTTGTGCCAAGAAAACGTAAAGGCAAGGTTCATGTTGTTACTATTAATGTAATCACAAAATTCAAGTGCCTGTTGTTGTGTACCCCCCCACATCAGGAGCAGGTCATCTATATACCTGCCGTACCACCTGATGTGGGGGGAAAAGGGGCAAGATGACGTAAACAGGTATCTCTCCTCCCACGCGGACATATAAATGTTCGCGAGGGAAGGAGAGAACCTAGCACCCATAGATGCTCCACACTTTTGTACAAAAAAATCTCCATCAAAAGAGAAGTAATTATGGCTCAATAAGTACTCTAGGCACAAAAGAATAAACTCAATCAAATGAGATGAAAAAGAACTGAAACGGAAAAGATGGGACCTAAGGACATCTATGGCCAGATTGTGCGGTATAGAGGGATATAAAGCGGTAACGTCACACGACAGCCAAGACCAGTTAGTATTCCACTCAACATCCGTAAACATAGTGACCAAGCTCTTTGTATCCCTAATGTAACCTGGTAACGAAGTTACCAATGGCTGTAAGATAGAATCCAGCCATAGACCTAACCGTTCCCCTCGCGACCCTTTGCCTGCCACAATAGGCCGCAAGGGAGGGGGGAATAGGTCTTTGTGAACTTTGGGGAATGAGTGGAAAATGGGTATGACAGGGGATTCTACGTATAGTTTGTCTGCAAGAGCCGTGGTAATGACGCCCATTTTTATTCCCTCATCCAAAATGGATCTTAGATTTTTTTTGAAATTCAAGAGTAGGATCCCTATTTAAAGGTGAATAGGTAGTCGTATCATCAAGAATCATTTTATTTAATTTACTGTAAAGGCCCGCGTTCATCAATACCACCGCTCCTCCCTTGTCCGCTGGTCTAATTAATAAATCTGTATTTTTGCGGAGTTCTATTACAGCTTGTTGTTCTTTTTTAGTAAGATTACGTTTTATTTGTTGATGGGTAACTTGTTCCTGTAGCTGCAGTAAATCCTGTTCTATCTTATCTTGAAATACACTCACCGGCCACTTTATTAGGTACACCTGTCCAACTGCTCGTTAACACTTAATTTCTAATCAGCCAATCACATGGCGGCAACTCAGTGCATTTAGGCATGTAGACATGGTCAAGACAATCTCCTGCAGTTCAAACCGAGCATCAGTATGGGGAAGAAAGGTGATTTGAGTGCCTTTGAACGTGGCATGGTTGTTGGTGCCAGAAGGGCTGGTCTGAGTATTCAGAAACTGCTGATCTCCTGGGATTTACACGCACAACCATCTCTAGGGTTTACAGAGAATGGTCCGAAAAAGAAAAAACATCCAGTGAGCGGCAGTCCTGTGGGCGGAAATGCCTTGTTGATGCCAGAGGTCAAAGGAGAATGGGCAGACTGGTTTCGAGCTGATAGAAAGGCAACAGTGACTCAAATAGCCACCCGTTACAACCAAGGTAGGCAGAAGAGCATCTCTGAACGCGCAGTACGGCGAACTTTGAGGCAGATGGGCTACAGCAGCAGAAGACCACATCGGGTGCCACTCCTTTCAGCTAAGAACAGGAAACTGAGGCTCCAATTTGCCCAAGCTCCTCGAAATTGGACAGTAGAAGATTGGAAAAACGTTGCCTGGTCTGATGAGTCTCGATTTCTGCTGCGACATTCGGATGGTAGGGTCAGAATTTGGCGTCAACAACATGAAAGCATGGATCCATCCTGCCTTGTATCAACGGTTCAGGCTGGTGGTGGTGGTGTCATGGTGTGGGGATAATTTTCTTGGCACTCTTTGGGCCCCTTGGTACCAATTGAGCATCGGTGCAACACCTTGTTGAATCTATGCCACGAAGAATTGAGGCAGTTCTTAAGGCAAAAGGGGGTCCAACCCGTTACTAGCATGGTGTACCTAATAAAGTGGCCGGTGAGTGTAGATCAAGCCCTTTGGGTCTGGATTAAAAAGGATAGAAATCTCTATTTTTAATTCTAATATCTGGACATGGAGTTATGGTAGTAGTGTCACTATCTCCTTCTAGCGATCTAAGCTCGGTCAGACATACATTTTCAGAAAAAGAGACAAACTCATTGTTATGCATAGTATGTATATCATTATTCATGTTATCAACTGTAGTCTCAGCTGAATTAATCTGTGAGAAGTGGTTCCTAAGAGTAAGAGTCCTAGCAAAAAGGTTGACATCCAGAATAGTCTTGTACAGGTCAAAGTCTCTTGTTGGGACAAAATTCAAGCCCTTGGATAGTAGAGACAGTTGTATTTCAGTAATACAGCTAGATAAATTGACCACTGGATGGTCTAGTATCTGTAGTTCCGTATTTTTGTTTGTCTTTTTGCTCTTGTGCTTCCGCCCGGCGACCTCGTTTTTTGAAGTGGCGTTTGATTTAGATTTTTGTTTATTGGTTTTTGGTTCGGCTCCCAGATGATCTACCAAGGAGACATCCGAGGCTTCATCAGAAGTATTATACATTCTTAGATCCTCCGAACTGTCCAAGTCTGGAAACGAGACTATTGGAACCAAGGTGAGACTGACCATGTTGAGAAGGCGACTTCAGAATGGATTTAGGCCCTTTATTGTAAGGGATCCAATTGTATACTTTGTTTTTATCATAGTCATTAGTATCTCGGGCAACTGCTAGCAAGGGAAGCCTGGTGGATCT
This sequence comes from Phyllomedusa bahiana, assembly GCA_025379985.1. Classification (NCBI taxonomy): domain Eukaryota; kingdom Metazoa; phylum Chordata; class Amphibia; order Anura; family Hylidae; genus Phyllomedusa; species Phyllomedusa bahiana. The sequence continues at coordinate 41,219 of JAODAL010020678.1, read as the reverse complement.
TTAAGTTAGACAACATGTATCCTAACGGATAGAACAAAAGACATGATCTAATAAGACAATACTAAAATTAATATCAAATAAAAAAATATACATCCTTGCATCGCACTGTTTGTTATATATAATCATTTTATGTTTTAATATTGTTTGTTTCTATTTAGCCCGATCACATGACCGGGTACCGGGCTGTTTAAACTGTGTACATTTCATTAACATGCTATGCCATGAATAAGGAGCATTGGCTCCGAAACGCGTCGGTTTGATGCGATTTCTTTGGATGTTTTAACTATTTTTCAATAAACTACAGAACCCTTTTCACCGTACCTGGAGTGGTGTATACGCTGGATCCTTTTTGTTGTTTGTATCCCATATTTATGTAACATGCCTGGACCATTGTGTAAACCAAGCACTTCTCACTCTTCATCTCACCCATACACCCTAATAGATTGTAAGCTCTGGCGATCAGGGCCCTCACACCTTGTGTCTCATCTGTAAGAAGCTTTTTACTGTGTAATGTTTGCATTTTGTCTATACTTTCACCCTCTAAATTATAAAGTGCTGCGGAACATGTTGGCGCTATATAAATAAAGATTATTACTGTTTATTATTACCTATGATAAAAATTACAAACCTCTCCATTCCAAAATTGCCAGTGTATCAAATACTTATTTTCCCCAATGTATTTCTCTCCCGGACCACCGCCGCTGCCGCTTCCAATCACACAGCCGATCCACTCCACTTCCAGATTCTCATCCCCACACCCAGGAAAGCCTCATGCTCCATTGTAAGTGAATGGACTGTGAGCCTTTTCTGTGTGTCAGGCAAGGCTGTGGAGTCGGAGTCGTCATAAAATGGACCGACTCCGACTCCCAAAATATATAATAAGTTGGTCCAGTTAGTTCGATGCCGTGCAAAGAGCAAGAGGAATTGGGTCCGGCCAGTGCTACTGCTCCCATATCTTCAGCCTTATCACATGAGGAGTGTAATTGATGACATGGAGCAGGTAAAGCGCTGCCCCAGGGGAAAGATCCAGCCCCCACAGCAAACAGATTTCAGCAAAATTTTTCACCTGCTTTCAAAGAAGTAGAAGAGTTCAACCATTCATCAGAACTGACTGTGGCTGAGGCGATTCCTTTATACCCTGACATTGTTAGAGATGTTGCCCCTGTGGTCACCGCTTTGCCCCCAACCCAAGTTAGTGTAGAGAGGCCGTTCTCTAGCCTGGAAATAATGAGATCAGATGTGAGGTGATGTATGCAGGATTTGATGGAGGCAATACTATTTCTCAGAACAAATTCAGAGACTCCACAAATGTTCCTGCACTGTTTTGCATATTTACAATTTTTTGTGTTCTAAAGTCATATCCAATAAATATATTTTACACTGACAAGCAAAAGGGTAACAATGTTTTTAATTTGTGACTTTCAGGCTCCATATCTCACCCTCCACTACAGCTTTGTACATGAGGCTACTGTAATTTTATATACAGTCATCTTATATATCTTATACATAAATGTGACTTGCAAGTATTTAGCATCTGCTTAGTTCTGCAGATTCTTTCCTGTAACTGCATTGTTACTGTTTTGCTCCTAAAAATCAAAATGTAATTTTTATTATTTTGTTAGTATTTGGTAAATCCACCTTTTGGTTTTCAATGCTGCTTGAATCCTCCTGGGCTCTGAATCAGATTCAAGCATATCTTGACCAAAATCCGATCCCAGGTCTCTTCTACACATTCCCAATGTTGGTGCAGACTGGACTTGGATACAAATACAGCTTTTTCTTCAACTCTACCCACAAGTGTTCAAAAGATCAAAACATTGTTACCCTTTTGCTTGTAGGTGTATGTTCTACCTAAATAGCTTGATTATTGTATCATAAGGTGATAAACAGCCTGATGTTACCATTTTACTACAGTAACGTTATCACTTTAACATGCGCCGTGTATGAGGGAGTCGGGAGTCGGAGTTAGAGGTTTGGGAAATTGAGGAGTCGGAGTCGGGTCTTTGACTTGCCGACTCCACAGCCCTGGTGTCAGAACAATAACATGGAAGTGAAGAAGAGCGGAACTCCGGGAGCTCTGGAGCTGTAGCGGTGGGGAACAGGTAGGTAAGGATAACTTTTTGGGTTTTTTTTTGCTAGCCTGGCCCCATTTCTGATGAATTTTTCTCTGTTGGAGAACCCCTTTAACCCATGACCATTCAAACTCTGAGCTGTCTCCATACCTGACTGCAGGTTGTATTACTGCAGATGCTATGGTTGTTCTGTATTGTGTGATTAAAGACCTCAGTAGTTGAAAAGATGAGAAATATATTGCGGTGTTGGGGATGGGGGGATAAGTGTCTTCACAACGTGGCCTTCAGCCACAAATGACCCTGGAGCCCATCGAGTGACATATCCAATCTAGTGATTACCTTGTGAGTATATGGCATTACAGGTGACTTACAGCGGGCTGAATGCAGTCGGCACCAGCTCTCAATCCTCTCGTCGTCAACTCATCATTTTCTTACACAACATTTCATTCTCTCCACTTATCACATGCTGAATATGTGCAGAACGATGTTATTTATCATATATTGAAGGGGCGCGCCCCTGAGCCATACATGCTCAAAAAATCTAACCTGAAATATACAATGCAGCTAGCACAGAGGTAGTCAAAGACTCCACGACCCAGACCGAAAACAGAGTGACCTTATTATAAATCAGTGGGATCCACCAGTCTTAAAGGGGTTTTGCCACGATCTCATTTCATACCTCCTGCATCCAGCTCTTCAGCTCTGTCTGCTCATAAGGGGATGTGTGAGATTTGTTTGAATTACATATCATGTGACCCAGCAGGCCTTTCCTCTCTGTAGTCAAAGAAAGGTCTGTTTATGTAAAGCATTGTGAGTAGCTGAGAGGTAAAGCTTTTGCCTCCAGGCACAAGGGTCCTAAGTTCAAATCCCTGCAGGAACCATGCCTGTGTTTTGTTTTTTTTTCTTTATCAATGCACAGACCTGATTGAGGTTTCTTTTTTATTTATTTGCACTGTTTGACTAATTACTAAGGAGTGCAAAGGACAGGAGTAGAACGACAGCACCTGGGGTTTGAACACTATGTGGCTGCCTGAGAGGACAGGTGATATCTGAACATGTCTGACCAGGACTGAGGAGCTCTTGTCACTGGTCTTGTCCCCTGGAGAGGAGCTGTAAACAATAGATCACTAAAGGAGCAGCTAAAACAAAAACGGTGCAGAATTTTTAACAATAATGAATGGTGAAAATGTTTATTTCAATTGCAAGCTTCCCATGTCAATTTTACTTCGTGGCAAAACCCCTTTAATCAGGACATAACAATATAAGCTATGGTGGTAATGTCAACAGAGCCTTATCAATAGACCTATAATATACTAGAACGGCAGGAGTAGTGGATCCTATAAACCACTGCAAGCAGTGGTATAAGCCACACCAGGGAGCAGAATCTAAGTAGGTCCCGGGAGTCCTACCAGGTTGCTACCCCTGACGCACCTTGCATGCTTGGTGGCAGCCGAGGTACAGCGAGGTACCGAATCGTGAAACAAAACTCTTATTCGGGGACTGGTAGGAAGTTCATGGCAGGAGGCAAAAGTTCGTAGTCAGAAGACGTAGCAATGGGTCTGGAACACGGCAAGAGAGGAACGCACTCTGGAATGCTTTCTCTATGGCATGGGTCACTATAGATTCGGCGGGGAAGTAGTGGGAGTGTCCCAGATATATAGGGTCAGCGCGCGGTAATTGGTTACCGTATTTTTTTTTTTAACGCTACGACTAAGGGGGACATGTCTGAAAACTTTCCTTGTTGCCCATAGCAACCAATCAGAGCTCCCCTTTCATTTCATATAGTGCTCTGAAGAAATGAAAGGGGAACCCTGATTGGTTGCTATGGGCAACAAGAAAAGTCTTAGTCCAAGACAGTTTTCAGACATGTCCCCATAAGAGTCTAAATGACTCGAAATGCATCAGCCTAGTACCTTGCTTTTGTTCGTCTATTCATGTCACCACTTTTGTTAAAGGGGTTTTGCCACGGAGTAAAATTGATGTGCGAAGCTTGCAAATGAAATAACAAACATTTTCACCATTCAACATTATTAAAAATTCAGGACCGTTTTTGTTTTAGCTGCTCCTTTAGTGATCCATTGTTTACAGCTCGTCTCCAGGGGATACGACCAAGGCTAAGAGCCCCTCACTCCTGGTCAGACATCACTTCTCCTCTCCGGCAGCTACTGAGTGTTCAAACCCCGGGTGCTGTCATTCTACTCCCGTCCTCTGTACTCCTTAGAAATTAATCAAACAGTGCAAATAAATAAAGAAACCTCAATCAGGTCTGTGCATTGATAAAGAGGAAAAAACAAAAAAACACAGGTTTAGTTCTTGGAGGGATTTGAACCGAGGACCCTTGTGCCTGAAGGCAAAAACTTTACATCTCAGCTACTCACAATGCTTTATATAAACAGACCTTTCTTTGACTACAGAGAGGAAAGGCCTGGTGATGTCATCCTGCTTGGTCGCATGATATGCAATTCAAACAAATCACACACGCCCCCTTCTGAGCACACAGAGCTGAAGAGCTGGATGCAGGAGGTATGAAATGAGATCGTGGTAAAACCCCTTTAAAGCTACATTTTCAATAAATTCACCTACTTTCATTCAATCTTCCAGAGCTGCTGGCAATCTTTCTCCTTCTGCTGTACTATAAGTGGCGCAATACTCCGGGTGTTTTAGAAGTATGTGCTGGCCAGTGCATACCTTTAAAACGCTCTGTGCCGCCTCCCATAGCCATTCACTGTCCGCGAGCGCGTAATTACAGGGAAGAAGGGATGTGTTACTTCTTTCTCCCGGCATGCGAAACGCGTTGGGGAAAAAAAACGCAGCTAATCGTATTTGCGGTCCGTATTTCTAGCACAGTTTCTAGCACAGTTACAGCACATTTACGCTCTGTAATACAGACTGCAAATACTCCGTGTGAACATACCCTTAAAGGAACAGTCTAAGAAAAGCTGCTACAATGTTATATGCCTCATGCAGAACCTGAGGGGGGGCGGAGCATGACACAGATATTGTCTATCTGATATTTTTTGAGTACTTGTATCATGCTCCGACGCTCACCCCCTTCAGTGGTCACAACATAGTGACTTGGTTGAGCTAATTACATTTGCAAAAGGTTTAAAAAATTGGTCGACGACTAACCTTTGTAACGGTCAGCGGTAGTGGATCCTCTGGACCACCACAAGTGATGGTGAAAGCCACGGCAGGGAGCGGAGTCTAAGTAGGTCCGGTTTTCACCAGAACCCGCCGCAAAGCGGGATGGACTTGCTGCGGCGGAGTACTGCCAGGTCACTACCCCTGACGTGACTTGCTTGTGGTGGCGGCCGAGGTGCAGTGTGGTACAGAATCGTGAAGCAGGCTCATAGTCGGGGACAGACAGAACGGTCAGGGCAGGCGGCAATGGTTCGTGGTAGAGGGATGGAGGCAAATGGTACAGTACACAGTATAGGCAAAAGACACTTATGGAACGTTTCCTCTCTAGGCACAGGGCACTATCGATTCGGCAAGGGTAACGGGAAAGGACAGGACTTAAATAGGATCACCGCCTAATGAAAACCAATCATCGGCGCGCTGTCCCTTTAAACTTGGCTGCAGTACTGCGCGCAACAGAAGCACGCGCACGGCCGGGAACGGGAGCGCGGCGAGGTAAGTGCCGAACAGAGCCGCGAGCGCGCCCGCAGCCCGAGGTCCGAGCTGCGGCGTCGCTTGCCGCGGAAGACGCTGCAGGGATGTGGGTGCGCCCGCGACCCGACACGGGGGACGCGGGGGCACTCGTAACAACCTTCTCCATATTTAGCAGTGAAAACAATGACACCAATGGTGACATGTATGATTTCTGGCGTTTAGATGCCAATTTTCATACGCATTATAATAGCATAGAATGCACCTGATTTTTGAGCCCTCTCTACTGAGGGTTATAAATCAGGCGCATTCTAGTGCTAAGTCAACACTTCTGGCTCACGTAAATCACTTTGAAAGTAGTTTACCTGTTCCAGCAGTAATGCACCTGGAATTGCCTTAACGAAGCTATAAATATATAGCTCCGCGCAGTTCTAGTGCACCCCACCCCCCGCACATCCCCGAAATCAGGCGCATGACAAAGGTACGCGGGCGCTCTTTAATGCACCCCATATTGGCGTGCGAGCGATGTCAAAATATAGTGAACGGGACTGCACTGGATATTGGGCTGAAAAGACGCCAGACTTCTGGCACAGCGCCGTTCATACATGTCGCCCCAAGAGGCCAGATGACTAAAAAAAAAAATTACAAATTCTAATTCATGTTTATTTAAAAAGTGAAATCAGATTCTTGAAAATGAGGGAATGAGGATCTGTGACACTTGGACTGGGCCTCTCACACTGTACACAGGCTCCTTGTGATGGTTTGTCATGAAATAAAGTAACAGCATGAAGCAGCAAGGCTTTCCTTGGTGCGGAATAGATAAATCTTTCTGCTCATCTGCTCAGCAAGCTGTTACCGGGCATCGTCTTGGTATTTTATTTTTTTTTTACAATTCAGAACAGGCTTCGTTCTCCTATTCCTCGTATGTTAATTCACAGGACTCCGTCAGACTTTTATAACACCTCGATAGAGACCATTCGCGATATCTCCATCGTAATACAAACCCAAAACCGCGCATATAACACAACACATCTGATTATTGGTTGCGTACCTGACGCGAAAGGAAATGGGATTTGCTTTGCAGTTAATTTAGGAGTTTTTATATTGTTAGAACTGCAAATAACTCAGTGCTGTAAACTTCTGAATCCTGAATCCATAGCGCGTGATAGGAGATGTGCGATAATTAGTCAGTGCCGCTCATTTACTGTTGTTATTAGTATTAGCAATAGTAGTAGTAGTATTTTTGGTTATTATTTTTATTGCTGCTCTTACAATCAATTGTATATAGTGCATCAGTCAATATTATTACTATTCGTATTGTTTATTACTATTCTTTAAAATGATGCACATGAATGAGAAACATTATGCTCCCATTATACAAGTCACTGGTTAGAACCACACAGGGGATAATTGTGGACATATTTTTGGGCACGCAGTGCAAGGAAAGGACATTGTAGAGCTTGCAAAAGGTTCAAAGCGGCAAAAAAAAAATAAAAAGGAACTTGAGAACTACAATACCCAGAAAGATTAGCAAGATTAGGGTTATTTAGTTAGAGATAGACTGTTTCGTGGATCCTAATAATTATTATAAATACATCATGGGTCAAATATAGAGATCTTCCCCAAGATTTATTATATACCCAGACTGTATCCAGAACAAGGGGGCGTCCTCTACGTCATGAGGAAGAAGGTTTTTTTCTACAAAAACCTAGAAAGGTTCATCACAGTTATAGCATGAGACTGTGGAACTCCTGCCACAGAGTCCATGGGGAATTCATCAACAGCGATTCGAAAAGGGACGCTGATGTAAATAATATAACCAAGTTTATAGTGACCAGGATTCTGAGAAGTCTGATCATTTCAAGATGTAATAATAAAACAAGTTATAGTGACCAGTGATTCAGATAATGTTTGGATACATTCTAGATGTAATAATAAAACAAGTTACATTTACCCAGAATCTGGAGAAGGTTCTGGATACATTGCTAGAAGAATACATATAACAGTTATAGTAACCAGATTCTGGATAAAGGTCCTGGATACATTTTTCAGAAGTAATAATCTAACAATTTATAGTTACCGGGATCCTGTGGATAAGGTCTATATACAATCATAGATGTAATAAATAACTAGTTATAAGTGATCGTGATTCCTGGAGAAGGGTCTAGGAGAACATTTCTAGATGAAATAATATAACAAGTTATAGTGACCGGGATTCTGGAGAAGGTTCTGGATACATTTCTAGATGTAATAATCAGAACAAGTTACAGTGACCGGGAATTCTGGAGAATGGTCCCTGGAGACATATTCTAGATGTAAAATATAACACGGATATAGTGACGCAGGATTCTGGAGAAGGGTCACTCACGATCCAGGGACTTATTCTGATGCCAGATTGGAGTCGGGAAGGAATTTTTCACCAGTTTTTCTTATGGTTTCAATTTTCAATAGTCGTCCCAGATGAGGAACCAGTGTAATTCTATAGTTTCTTCTTTTATTGTTATTATTACTATAATTAGTAGTACTAGTGTTACAGTTATCGTTACTGCTATTATAAGGCCAAGTCCACACCCACATTGTTATTTCCAGTATTCTGTTCTGTCATAGGTGCAGAAAACTGAAAATTATGGTAGTGCCGAATCTGTTACATGATAGACACCAACGAACCCATGGACTAAAATGGGATCTGTTGCGTTTCTGTCATTGTTTCTGTAATTTTTTCCAGAATCTGCAACAGAGCTTCCAAATGGGACATCCCACAGATGTGAATCAAGCCCTATAATTAGTAGTACTATTATTACTAAATAAAAAAAACAACTTGTTATTGTTTTTACTATTATTATAATTAGTAATACTATTATTAATATTATTAAGAATAATAATTTAGTAGTAGTATAATTGCTCTTATTTTTTATTTTTGTTGTTATTATAATTTGTGGTACTAGTTTTTTATTATTTTAATTAGTAGGACTATTATTTTTATTATTATTAGTTGTAGCAGTAACAGTATTACTATTATTTGTTTTATTATTTTTATAATTAGTAGTACTGTTATTACTATCAATTTTATTTTAATTATTATCAAAAGTAGCATTACTATTATTTCATTTTTAGTAATAGTAAAAGTATTTCACTGGAAAGGACTATAAAACTTAACTTTTACTAAGTATATAAAATGAGGGTAAAATGTGACTCCCTACAGACCATTATAAACAAGTAAAGAAACGATCCTATATACCATCCTCACATGGGATGCTATCCTAGCCAATAATTAGGGATAGTCGTCCCGAAAAAAGGACGGACCCACCAGGACCTCTAAAGAGAAACAATCCCTATTTAAGTCCCTATACACAATAAAATATAAATTACAATATTCCTGTGCAATAAATCCCCCAAAAAGTGCAAAACAAATCATAACCCTTAAGCAAAACACCCCTCAAACCCAAAACCATAACTAATATACAACAGACAAGGCTATAGTCCCTGGTAAGATATGCCCCAACGCTTTTCCATGCCCCGGGATATATAAGGTCTCATCATGGGCAGAAAGCTTGACATAAGCCTTCAATGCAATTCAACATAGGGGCTCTCATAAGCCTTCAATGTAGTTCAAAATAGGGACTCTATAATGTTTAATTTACAGTTAACTAAGCGGTAGCATATAGTGCGTATAATGCTAATTGCAGAAATGTATAGTTTGTATAAGACAATAGACATCTGACTCACCAGTTTAGGTTAAGAGACCCAAAGGAGTCGTCTCAAAACAAAGTCCGTACTGTAGAGACTATCACTTACTTACAGGATATGCTGGGAACTAAAGCTGTGTCAAAGGTTTAACAGGTGGAATAGCCCAATATAATACACATTACATTACACCCCAACCGCCGGAAGCTGCTTCAAGCAGAGTATAGTTTCACTAGTTCGGCGCTTACAGAGCTCCCGTTCATAGAGCTAACTGTAATGGAGAGCGGAGTGCCGCATCACAGTCGCGCGTCTCTAGTCTGTCTGAGCGCCGCTGCCCCTTTCAGTTGACAACCGCGTTGGGCATATCTACTAGGACTAAGCCTGTCTGGTGAATATATTATGGTTTTGGTTTGAGGGGTTTATTGCTTTAGGTTTATGAAATTTGTATTGCCTTTTTGGTTGGATTTAATGCACAGGATATTTTTCTTTATACAAATTTCTTGTTATAGGGCTTAAATAGGGATTGTTTTCTCTTTAGGTTCCTGGTGGGTCCTCCATAATTGGACAACTATCCCCACAATCTTTGCTAGGTAGCATCCCAATGTATGATTGTATATAGGGATAGTTACTTTCACTTGTTTTATAATGTAATAGGAGTCATTTACTCCTTAAGTATACTTATAAAAGTTAAGTTTTTATAGTCCATTCCCATGAAATATTTAGTCTTATTGACAATAAATTTTTCTCTTTCTGTTAGTTATTTTCCCATTAATTTTAATAACAAAGTAGAAGTAGAACTATTGTCACTATTTTTATTGCTGCTTTTACTATTATTACAATTAGTATGATTACTATTGTATAAATAATAATAATAATAATTCTTATTATTATTATTATTATAAGAAGAAGAAATACTTTTATTTTTATTGTTATTACCATTATTATAATTACTGATACTGCTATTACCATTATTTTTACTATTTTTTTGGCTACCGTCACAGACAGCATAAAAATTATTTGAGCAAACTGACCTAAGAATCTGCAAAGAAATACAGATGTAATAGAAATTTTGTGTGGATTTTGGTTTGGATATCGTTGTGTATTATACATGTTGCATAGCCATGAAAGCAAATAATCTCTCCTCTAGATGTAAGAACTGTCTTTAGTGCCACCTATTGGATGTAGATACTCTATAAGTCAACATCTGAGCTTTAAGACTGGATCTACACAGGGTTTTTAACAGGTATTTTGATGTGTACAATGGCTGTATAATTACCATACCAGGCGATGCTTAAACTGCGTATAGCCGCACGTACACAGTGGCGCGCACAATATGCCTGATTTTGAAAGTATGCGCTTGCCAGCGCATGCTTTCAACATCGCTATGGCTTGGCCTACTATTCACTTTCGTCTTCCCCGGTGCATAAGCGCCCAAAAGAGGAATAAATTGAGTAATCATAGTACTTAATGAGAGCTATGATTTTACTGTAATGTCAGATCATACATTTGGGTATATTGCAGTGCAATTATGCACCAGAGTACGCCCTGCACATACATCGTGTGAACACACCCTAATAATAAGAAGTAGTACTATAGTTACTATTTTTATAGATATCATTTTAACTTGTAGAGTTATAAACACATGGAAAAAAATGTTGGTGCCCTTCTGTTAGTGAAAGAGAAAGCCACAATGGCCACTGAAATAACTTACAAACTGACAAAAGTAATAATAGATTTAAATTTACTGAAAATCAACTAATGAAAATCAGACATGGCTTTAAAAAAAATTGTGATAAATAAACTAATGAAAGTGCCCTGGAAAAAAATGTTGATGCTCTTAACTTCATATGTTGTTGCACAGCCTTTTGAGACAATGACTACAAACATTTCATGTACCTCTTATTGAGACTTCTCCACCGTCCGCAGATTTTTGCACCACTCCTCGTGCTCCAGCTGTCTGTTACGAGCTGTGCACAGACATTCTGCCGGCTAGTACTCACCTAGCCACGCTCCTGCTCCTGTGTGCTCTTCTGTTGGCCGCTGCATGCGTCCGCGCTCCCTAGGGCGCACGCACGTCGGCTCACTTAATTGGCCAGTGCACTGGTAATTGGTTAATTGCCGGGCGCTGACCCTTTATGTCCTGGTCACCTCCCCCACTTCACTGCCAGATCTACAGTGCTCTAAGCCTAAGAGAAAGCGTTCCTGATAGTGTTCCTGTTCTGCCATGTTCCTGACCTTTGCTATGTTCTCTGACCTTGTTTGCTCCAGTTGTCCACAGGTATTTGGCCCACTCCTCATGCTCCAGCTGTCCACAGGTATTTGGTCCACTCCTCACGATCCGGCTGTCCACAGAATTTGCCCCAAACTCCTCATGCTCCAGCTGTCCACAGGTATTTGGTCCACTCCTCACGATCCGGCTGTCCACAGGTTTTTGACCCACTTCTTGTGCTCCAGCTGTCCACAGGTATTTGACCCACTCCTTGTGCTCCAGCTGTCCACAGGTATTTGGACCATTCCTTATGCTAAAGCTGTCATCAGGTTTTTGCCCACTTCTCGTGCTCCAGCTGTCCACAGCTATTTAGTCCACTGCTTATGCTAAAGCTGTCCACAGGTTTTTGCCCACTCCTCATGCTCCAGCTGTACACAGGTATTTGGACCACTCCTCATGATCCAGCTGTCCACAGGTATTTGACCCACTCCTCATGCTCGAGCTGTTCATAGGTATTTGGACCATTCCTTATGATCCAGCTGTCCACAGGTATTTGACCCACTCCTTGTGCTCCAGCTGTCCACGGGTATTTGGTCCACTCCTTATGCTAAAGCTGTCCACAGGTATTTGGCCACTCCTTGTACCCCAGCTGTCCACAGGTGAATACTAGACCTACTTAGACTCTGCTCCCTGGCGTGGCTTATACCACCGTTTGCAGGGGATCCACATCTCTGGTCTGCTGTTTGGTAGGCCCACGTTACACTTCCACAGATGTTCAATAGGATTGAGATCAGAGTTCATAGAGACCATTTCAGAATAGTCCAATACTTTGCTCTTAGCCATTTTTGAATGCTTTTGCCTGTGTATTTTGGGTCATTAACCTGTTTGAGGACCATGACCCGCGACTGAGACTAAGCTTTCTGACACTGTTCAGCACATTTCACTCTAGAATGCTTTCATAGTCTAGTCTTGACATTTAATTTTACCCTGCCCAGATTCAAGACACCCTGTGCCAAAGGTAGCATAACAGCCCAAAACATAACCAAGTCTCTTCTGTGTTTCTATTAGGTATCTAAAGCAACGCAGAGGTGTGGGTGGATGATGAATGTAGTAGTGGCAGTTGTGTGGAACACCAGCAATAGAATAACAGACAACAGACAACTGCAGCTTCGGGGGTAACTTCAGACTTTCCTCACTGCACTGGCACTTTCGGCTGTTACAGATGTATAGGCAAAGTTCTTGTCACTTAAGCACATCTCAGACACTCCTTTCTTCAAGCGACACTCCTACAACTTACCTCTTATCCGACCACAGAGCTGATGTGACTTGCCAAAAAGCTCCATTTTTGTCTCATCTCTCTAAAGGAAACCTTGTGACTTGTTCATATGCATTTTGGCAAATTCTAGTGCTTTTTATGATTTGCTTTCAACAGTGTTTTTGTCCTTGGTCATCTTCCATTAAGGCCAAAAACAGCAACATTCTGTGCGATCTGACACTGATGAATATTAAATTTTAAGTTTATCTCTAATCTCTTTGACGTTGTTCTGGGCTCAGGGAGCTCGGCTACGGTCCCATAGACCTTAAACTTCTGAACAACATGTGCAACTGTAGTAACAGTAACATCAATCTGTTTGGAGATGGTCTCATAGCCTTTACCTTTAACAAGTTTGTCTATAATTTTTTTTCTGATCTTCTGAGGCAGATCTTTCCTTTAATCCATGTTCAGTGTGGTACACACCATGATACCAAAAAGCGCAGTGACTACTTTTCACCTTTTGAAATAGGCAGGATGACTGATTACATATTTGAAGAGAGCTTTGATGCTAATTACATAACACACCTTAGCTTAACATGTCCCTACAGTTAAAGGGGTTGTCTCGCTACAATGATTGTGTTTTAATTAAAAGATCTTTAAAAAACAAGCAGCTTTGCAATATATGTTTATTACAAATGTCCTACTGATTTTGAGTTATCCCTGGCAGTAGGAGTGCATCAGCTTCTGAAATCACTATAGCAGCCGACCTGTTGATTTTTATCTCACTGGCTGTCAGTGCTGGTGACTCATCTGCTTCTGAATACAGGTCACAGCACAGAGCCCCTCCCGCACAGTATGTAATGCTTCTGGGCTCTGGCTTCTGTGTCTGTGTGGATTAACCCGGTGTGTGCCTGCTCCCTCCTGCTCTCTACACAGATTGAGGAGAGCAGAGGTGAGGCTGATCTGTAGTCAGTAGATGTGATAGCAGTGAAGTGTGTTACTATAATCATGAGGTGTCTGTGGAGCTCTGACTATACTATTAGAACAGATATGGGGGGCATGTGAACGGTTCATATCCCTCCCTGCTCTGCTGTTTTAGTGACAGATCGTGATTATTGTAACTCTCTTCACAGCTGCCCTGTGTCTGTTCTGATGGGAGGACAGTGTTTGTGTTTGTTGTTGCTTGAGATGTCCGTGGAGATAAGTATGCTAAGCAGGGGGTATAGGAACCTTTACATCCCCCCTGCTCTGCTATTAGCATACACAGCTTCACAGACCTCTCCACACTCATAGATCAGCCCTCTCCCTGCTCTCTCCTGACTCTGTGGAGAGGAGCAGCAAGAGCTCGGCCACAGCAGCAGCACAGTGCAGCTGATCTAGCAGTGAGCAGCAGATCTAGGCAGGCACACACAGGGTTGACTCTAGCAGCAAACCCCCTCCCCCTCCCCCTGCTGTATAGAAGTTACTGCAGTCAGAGGAGGAGAGCTGTCTGTGTGCTGAGGGGAGGGGGGAGGAGAAGAGGCAGACAAGAAGTGCCCCCCTGAATTCAAAAATCCTATGGGGCCAGACACACTGAGGTAGGCTGAAAACCTGTAGTGAGACAACTCCATTAACTTAAATTCAAACCCTACTAGAGGTACCAACATTTTTGTCCACACCAGTTACATTAATTTATTTTATTTTTTTGAACCACAATTTAAAAGCAATGTCTGATTTTCATTAGTTGATTTTCCTTAAACTTACATTTATTAATACTTTTAATTATTTGATTTCTATTTAGTTTCAAGTTATTTAACTGGCCATTTTGGGTTTTTCTTTCTGTAATGGAATGTTACCCACAATTTTGGCCATGTGAGTTATTACTATTTTTTATTGTTTTCTTTACTATTATCAGGCTAGGTCCACGCATGCTTTGTTTTTTCTGGTTTTCTATTTCGTGGTAGGAAAATAACGGTGCTGCCAGATCTATCGCATGATGGAATCTGCAACAAAAGCTTTAAACAGGTCTTATAATTGGTAGTCCTATTTGTATTGCTATTACCATTATTATAATTAGCAGTACTATTATTACTATTATTTTATTGTTATTATTATTATTATATTAATTAGCTTTACTATTATTTTTATTATTTTATTGCTATTATTATTTTTAATTTTTATTTTAATTAGCAGTACAATTATTACTATTAATTTTATAATTATTTTTTGGCTATGGTCTCACACAGCGTAAAATTATGGCATGAAACTGACATAAGAAACTGCAATGAAATAACGATGTGGTACATTTCATTTGCAAATTTAATTGCAAATGTTGCTGCAAATATAATTGTGTGTTATACATCTTGCATAGTCATGGATGCAAATAATCTCTCATACAGGTAGAACTGTTTTTCTAGTGCTCCCTATTAGGGGGTAGGTTCCCTACAAGTCAATGTCAGCTTGTCTCACTACGAAGATCATAGTTTAAAATGAGGGGACTAAAAATGTAAGCATGTAGGTCCTTGGTTACCATAAGCAAAGTGCTATGGTTTAAGCCCAGTTCAACGGTTACTGGCTGCCGAATGAGTTGTGTCCCACCCAGGTCACAGACGTGAAAGAGCAGGGAGAGAGAGTGAGAGTGAGCGTGTGAGAGAGAGAGAGAGAGAGAGAAAGACACTGCAATCAATCAGTGAAGCGGAAGCTGAGGCTGTGAAGTGTGCTCAACAGGTTTTTATTCACTGACTGCAAGCAGAGGTGCTGCAGCATAGAGAGAGATCATGTGCACTCCCACGTAAAACAATTTTGGGACACAGATATGCAGTACCATGTAAAAACAAACAGATAAAGCGTATAGTTTTGTTCTGCAGATCTGTAGAGGTCAGTAGTGTAATAATCTGCAGGAAATATCACTATGTGAGAGAGAGACAGAGGGGAAAAAAAAAATCACCCATCTTTCCCAGAGTCCTGAACGTCAAATGCCCATTCTAGTTACAAAGTATGTAGAGAGAGCGAGAAATTTAGATATAAACTATCGAGTTACACTTAGCTTTACACTTCCAATGATTCCAATGACAGCTGAGAACCTCTCCCTTTACCCGGCTCACAACGAATGAATCATCAGGAGTGTGCACACAGTGTGAGATGTGTCTGCAGAGAGAGAAGATACTCCCTACTGGGAGGAGAAACACGCACTTTCATTTCACAAGCTCTGCTTGGCAACCAGCATAAACGGCTGCCAAATACAGTAGCGAGACAACCCCTTTAAGGCTAGGTCCACAAGGGTTTTTTGACAGGTATTTTGATGCTTTTAAATGGGCATTTTGTGCATATTTTATGCACTAAACGGGAAGTAAAAAAGCATTTAAAAATGCATCTTAAAAGGTTGTAATCACATAGATAAGCTTAAGGTTATATCCACATGAAAAGTAAAATTTACTCATCAGATTCTGCCATTGAATTTCACTGCATTTTACGGTGTGGATTAACCCCATCCAATAGGGCTAATCTGTGTCCTAGCTCCCAACATGTTTTCTGCACTGAAGATATATTGAAAGTTTAGAGAATTGACCTGCGTCCTATTTTTTGTACGAGTCACAAAATATTATCACCCGATGTGTTAAAAACACACCGCTTCTGCCTATGGGACCCATTACATGTGTTTTTTTTTCAAGCATATTTTGATGCGTAAAATGTTGCATTCAATGCTACGTAAAATGTACATCAGCAAGCGCCGTGTCAAGTCAGCCTTGACGTGTTTAAAGCACATAATTTAAAGGGGTTTTATCGTTTGAAGTTTTTGCAGACTTGAGCAAAATCTACCAGTTTCACTTTCAAATCCCGGGGCGAGTCTCTTCTCTCAGTAGGCATGCCTCTCCTGCCAGAAGGCGAGGCTCCCCTCACTGAAGAGCTGTGACATCATCATTCTGTGTTAGCAGGGGAAGGGAGAGGATGTCAGCTTTGCAGACCTCCTGCTTCTGGCTGCAGAGTTCTCATGCTTCATGGTGGCAGAGTTCTCATGCTTCTGGCTGCAGAGTTCTCAGCTCCGGGCTGCACAAGGTCCTTGTAACCAGTACCTCTGCATTTGTGTAAGTTATACACACAGCCTGAACTGATGAAGCAAGTGTGAGAAATGCTCTCTGCCCCCCTCCCTCCCCCCTTTGTTATCAGGCAGGAGGTAGAGCAGACTGTTTAAGGCTGTTATATGGGGGAGCATGGGGTATAAGACTGTTATATGAGGGGAGAGTGAATCTAGCAGTTAGATACTCATTAACTGTCCAGATCCTTTACATAGAACTATCACTGGAGAGCCATCACATAGAGAAAAGCTGAGGCAGCCTTCATTATACAGACACAGTTATCTCAGGCAGCTCTTTTCTCACAACTCAGAGGGGAGTAAAACAGAGCGCCCATGATGAATCTCGCCTGTCGGGCGCCCTTTCCGTCATTTTCCGGCGCAATGTCGCCTATTTAGTCGGCGCTGGGCGCGCTCATACAACTATGTAAAGTCCGCCGCGCCTCGCCAGTGTGTGAGGCGCAGTGCGGGACTTAGGCGCAGTGCGGCGCTGCGCCTATGATTCGCCTGCGCTCATACATAACATGTAAAGTCCGCCGCGCCTCGCCATTGTGTGGGGCGCAGTGCGGGGACATGGGCGCAGTGCGGGACTGCGCCTCACATGTATTCCGATTCGAGACAGGCTGGAAAACAGTGAGACATCATTAAAGATGCCCCTTGCAGAGTATGATAAAAAAAATCGCCTTTATAAAGGCATAAAAAAATATCAAAAAAGAGCTGAAACCTCAAAAAGAAAATAGAAATTAAAAAAAAAAAACACTTTCCAAAAATCTAGAACGGCGAAAATATCAAGAACTAGGATATTGGAAATTGCCAGAAATACAGTAATTCAAATTCTGAAAGCTATTCTCATTGGTCGGCAGAAACCGCCCAATCAAATAGACGACAAGGAACCATTATAAGCTATGGAAAGTATTGACCAATCAAAATCAAAGGGGACAGTTCAAAATACAGTAAAAATGCAGAAAAATCTGTTTGGGCTGAGCTAGCAGGGGGCTTGGCATCTCGCCAATCAGAATAGGAGCGACAGGGCCCCATTATATCCTATGGAGGATATTGACCATTCAGAATAGAGCAACAGAGACCCATTAAAACCTATGGAGAAGTTTGGACCAATCAAAATAAAAGGGCGGGACAGCTCAAAATACAGTAAAAATGCAGAAAAGAGCTTTTTGGGCTGAGCAAAGCGGGGCTTGGCTATCCCACCCAAATCAGAGCGCGAGCTACTTCTCCCATTGTAGTCTAGGGAGAGATCGGCGCACAAAACCTAAAGAGCTGAAAAGATAAAGAGCTGAAAACTTCTCTCAAAATAAATCAGTTAAATCCCTAACAACGCATTTGTCGCCAAGACCAGCACTACATAAGGAATTGCAATATAGAGAATTGCCGGAAATACAGTAATTCAAATTGTTTAAGCTCTTCTGATTGGACGAATAAACCACCAATCAGAAAGGAGCGACAGTGGCCCATTCTAACCTATGGAGGTATTGACCAATCAGAATAGGAGCGACAGGGACCCATTATTTTCATGGAGAAATATTTACCAATCTATTTAAAGCGGGGCAGTTTCAAAATACATAAAAGGCAGAAAAGAGCTGATTGGTTTAGCTAGCGGGGCTCGTCCACTTAGCCTCAGAATAGGACGACAGGACCTTAACCTAGGAGGAGTATTTACCATTCAAATAGGGCAACAGAACCCTTATAACCTATGGGGAAAATTTGGGCCATCAAAATCAAGCGGGCACGCGAACTATTTCTCATAGAGTTCAATGGGAAAAGAAATGCAGAGCCCAGCTCGTTTGTGATTGGCTCATTAAAAGAGGCGCGGACCAATGGGAGAGCGAGCGACGCTCTTATGGTTTTTTAATGCAATTTGGAAAAAAACTGTACATGGCCGAAATCAAATGATAAGACTACAGAAGTTGTCCCAAGTGTAATATAAAATGAACAATAATATGGGGGTAACGAAAAAACAATATTAATTCAATAAAATCCTGTTTATTTCTTTATTTTTGTTACACCCATACTATTGATCCTTGGCTAATGAAAATCAAGAAATAAACATGAATTTATTGAATTAATATTTTTTTGTCGTTACCCCAATATTATTGTTCATTTTATATACAGATCGACAAACTTCTGTAGTCTTATCATTTTTGATTTCGGGGGGGGGGGGGGGGGGGGGGGTGTACCATTTTTGTTTTGTTCCAAATTGCATTAGAAAACCCATAAGAGGTCCTCGGGTCCCCATTGGCCCAAACAACTGCGCCTCTTTTAAATTAGCCAATCACAAACAAAAGCTCCGGGTCTGCATTCTTTCCCATAGAACTCTATAGAAAGTACCGCACTCTGAAAGCGGGATAGCCAAACCCCCACTAGCTCAGCCAATCACTCTTTCTGTATTTTTTACTGTATTTTGAACTGTCCCCCCCTTTGATTTTGTTTGGTCCAAACTTCTCCATAGGATATAATGGGTCCTGCCCCCTAACTTTTGGGTTTAAATTTATTTCCTCCATGGGTTTAAAAGGGGTTTCCCTGTCGCTCCTATTCGGGATTGGCCAAGAACCCAAGCCCCCCTAGCTCACCAATCACTCTTTCTGAAATTTTTACTGTTTTTTGGGAAATGCCCCCCCCCTTTGAATTTGATTGGCCCAAACTTCTCCATAGGATTTAAGGGGTTCACTGCGCCCCCATTTTTGATTGGCGTTTATGCCGCCCAAAATAAAAAAGCTTTCAAAATTTTAAATTTAAAACTGTATTTCCCGGAAAATTTCCAATATCCTTTTTCCCGAAAATTCGCCGTTCTAGTTTTTTTAAAATTTTTTTAAAATTTTTTTATTTTTGGGTTTAAGTTTCTTTTTCTGATAATTTTTTTTCCGCCTTTAAAAAGGGCGTTTTTTTTGGGAATAAATACCCATGCCGCCCCGGGCTAAACCCGAATTTTTTCATCTTCTATTTTTCCTTTTTCCCCCTGTTTTTTTCTCGCTTCACCCCTTCGCCCCCTTTCCGGAGCATTTGGGCCCAAAAAAAAAAGGTCGGGCCTGTCGGACTGCCAAGCGCTGCCTGCCCCCTTTTTGGGCCGATTTCGCAATCGTACATGCCTGGGAGTTTTTCAGGGGCCCCCGCGCCCCGCCCCGAACGCCTACACCGCGCCCAACCCCCCCCTTTTTTTCCCCCCTTTATATGAGGCGCAGCTGAAAGTGGCGAATTTTCCCAAAACCCCCCCCCCCCACAGCGGACTTGGCCGGGGGGCCCCACTAAAAGCCCCCTTTTAAATTCCCCCCGGGGGCCGGGGGTTTAAAAGGGGGGTTTTCCCCCGGGGGGTTCCCCAAAAAAAAACCCCCCCAAAAAAGGGGGGCCCCCCCCCTTTTCGAAAAAAATTTTTGATTTTTTTTTTAAAAAGGGGAAAAAAAAAAAAAGGGTTTTTTTTTCCCCCCCTTTTTGAGACATGATCTTTGTAGCAAGAAAACCCCTTTTTTAAAAAAATTCCCTTTTTTTTAAAAAAAAAAAAAAAAATTTATTTTTTTTTTTTAAAAAAAAGGGGGTTTTTAAAAGGGGTTTTTTTAAAAAAAAAAAAAAAAAAAGGGGAAAAAAAAAAAAAAGGGTTTAAAACCCCAAAAAAATTTTTTTTTTTTTTTAACCCCCCCCAAAAAATTTAAAAAAAAAATAACCCAAATTTTTCCCCCCCAAAAAAAAAAATTTTTTTTTTTTTAAACCCTCCCCCTTTTTAAATTTTTTTTCCTTCAAGGGGGAAAAAAAACCCTTTTTAAACCCCTTTTTTTCCCCCCTTTTTTTAAAAAATCGGTTTCCCCCCCCCCCCGGGGGGTTTTTCCCGGGGGGTTCCCTTAAACCCCCCAAAAAAAAAAAAAAAAAATTTCCCCTTTTTTTTTTGGCCCCCCTTTTTCCTTTTTTTTTTTTTAAAATTTTTTTCCCCCCCAAAAAAAACCCCCCCCCCGTTTAAAAACCTTAACCCCCCAAATTTTTTCCGGGGGGCCCCCTTAAAAGACCCCCCGGGGGTTGGGGAAAAAAAACCCCCCCCCCACCCCCCCCCCCCCTCCGCCCCCCCTTTTTCCCCGGCCCCCCCCTTTGGGTTCCTTTTTCCCCCCCCCCTTCCCCGGGGGCCCCCCCCCCAAAAAAAAGGGGGGGTTTGGGAAATTGGGCCCGGGCCCTTTAAAAATTCCCCTTTTTTGGGCCCCCCGGGAAATTTTTTTTTTTTCCCCAAAACCTTTTTTGGGGGGGGTTTTGGGGGCCCCTTTTTTTTTTTTTTTTTAAAAACCCCCCCCTTCCCCGGGGGAAAAAAACCCCCCCCCCCCCCCCCCCCCAATTTGGCGCCCCCTTTCCCCCCCAAAAGGGCCCCCCAAACCCCCGTTTTCCCCCCCCCCCGGGCCAAAAAAATTTGGGGGAAAGTTACAGCATTTTTCCATGGAAATATACATGTTTTTTTCAGCATCTTTTTCCACCGTGTGAACCCAGCCTTATTCACATAGAAGAATTTTAAGTAGATATCGGCACAGAGTCCACATGGCCTCCACCTAGAGTCTGCGTCTTATTGTATCTAATAATCCATACCATCGTTTATACGCCATGGATTTTTCCATTACATTGTGTGAACATGACCAGGGGTCAGTAGACAGCGGATTCTGACTACTTGACCCTGGTCACTGCAGAGCAGGATACTGGCTGGCTCCCAGAGATGCCTTAGATGCAGCCCTTCAGGGGTGGTACTGTTTTTCCATTAGGGAGATCAAGGTGTAAATGCTATGCAATAAAAAAACAGCCAATACCCTAAAACAAGTGTCTATGGATGAGTTACTGAGTTAATATATGGATCTGTGATGACCTATGGCTTCAAATTTCTCTATTATGTTTTCCATGTGGTGGTAATACAGCTCATCGGTAGAGCATATGCTAGGGGCCCTGATCAATTGACTTCTAAATATACCTGTCACGGACGCCCCTGCAACCACTGTCCCGGGTCGCAGGCGCGCCCATGTTCCTACACCTAGCGAAGCCCCGTCCCGCACGTCGGGTTTGGGGTCCGTTCACCCCTCCCCCTCCCCCGTCCCCGCCGGCATTCACTTACCCGGCCACGCTCATGCTCAGCCTGTCTCCGTCTTCCGCTGCGTAGTTCCGCCCCTAGGGTGTGCGCGCGCCGGCAGTTTGAAATTAAATAGGGGCAGTGCGCCGGTAATTGGTCATTGCCGGGCACTGCTCCTATTTAAGTCCGGCCTCTTCCTGGCGGCCTTCGCCAAATCATTGGTGTATATCCAGTTGCAGAAAGCCTTCCTGTATTGTCTAGTCTGCCTATCCGTGTACCGTACTTCCAGCCTACGTTTACCGACCACGAACCTTGCCGCCAGTCCTGACCTCCTGCCAGTCCACGTTTACGAACCTGAGCCGCCTGTCCTGACCTCCTGTCTGTCCCCGACTACGAGCCTGCCTGCCGATTCCGTACCTCGTCTACCCTTGGCCGCCACCGCAGGCAAGCCCCGCCAGTGGAAGTGACCTGGTAGACTCCCGCCGCAGCAAGACCATCCCGCTTTGCGGCGGGCTCTGGTGAATACCAGGACCTACTTAGATTCCACTCCCTGGTGTGGGCTTACGCCATCGCCTGCGGTGGTCCAGTGGTTCCACCTCCAGACCGCTACAGTAGGATCCGGCCATGGATCCCGCCAAGGTGCAGTTACCCAGCCTGGCGGATCTGACGACCGTTGTTGCTCGCCAGTCACACCAACTCGGCCAACAGGCGCAGCAACTTACCCAGCTATCCACCCTGCCTCTCCGGTTCCTGTGGCGCTGAGGGGTCCCAAGCTTCGGCTGTCGCTCCCAGCTAAGTTCGACGGAGACCCGAAACTCTGCAGGGGGGTTCATTACCCAATGCTCTATGCACGTGGAGCTGATGGCTAATCAGTTCCTGTCCGAACATGCAAAAGTGGCTTTCGTGGTCAGCCTCCTCTCCGGGAAGGCCCTGGCATGGGCTACACCTCTGTGGGACAGGAATGATCCAGTGACGGCGGATCTTCAGTCGGTCCTCAGTGAGTTCCGCAATGTCTTCGAGGAACCAGTTCGTGCATCCTCCGCTGAGACAGCCCTCCTAAACCTTAGGCCAGGGGGATCTGTCTGTAGGAGACTACGCGGTGCAATTTCGCACTCTGGCCTCTGAACTGTCATGGAACGAGGCCGCTCTGTGTGCTACCTTCAAGAAAGTGCTCTCAAGCCAAGTTAAGGACGTCTTGGCCGCTAGAGACCTCCCGTCTTCCCTCAGTGACCTGATCCGGTTAGCGACCCGCATCGACGTACGCTTCATTGAACGGGAGGAGGAACTTCGGCAAGAACGTCAGTCAGCCCAACCTCGCCGGTTTCCTCACCTGGCACCGGTGTTCCAGAGGCCTCCTGCACCACAGCCGCCAACACCCACCGAGGAGCCCATGCAGGTTGATCGGGCTCGTCTCTCTGAGCAAGAGATGGCCCAGCGTCGGCAAAGGAACATGGCAGCCCAGAGAATTACCGGAGGAATTGTCCCAGGTGCCCCAAGCCTGCGGGAAACTCCCGCACCTAGGATCTGTTGGAGAGGCATTCCTAGGTGCAAACTCCTCCTCTCCACGTCTGTTGATGCCCGTGCAGGTCGTCTCAGAGACTGGTACCTCGTTCCAGGTTCCGGCCGGGAACTTCATCCACCAGTCTCTAGTGAAGCAGTATCGGCTTCCGGTGGTCTGCTTGGAAAAACCACTTGTCATCTCATCCGTCAGCGGGGAGCTGCTTAGCGACACCATCCAGTTTGTCACCAAGCCTCTGTCCCTCCACGTGGGGTGCTGCATAAAGAAGAGATCTCCTTCTATGTGTTGCCTCGCTCTTCGTTGGCGGCGCTCCTCAGACTCCCATGGCTGCGGCTCCACTCTCCTATTCTGGACTGGACATCTGGAGAGGTGATTCGTTGGGGTCCCAACTGTTGGGGGCGTTGTTTGGTGGCACCTCGCCTGGTGCTTTCCTGCTCTCGCTCGACCCTTCAGGAGCCGTTGCCCGGGCTGCCGCACGAATATCTGGAGTACACCGATGTGTTCTCCGAGAGACAAGCCGAGAGTCTTCCTCCGCATCGTCCATACGATTGCCCGATCGACTTATTGCCGGGTACCAGTCCTCCCTGGGGCCGGGTCTACCCACTGTCGGTTCCTGAGACCCAAGCCATGTCTGAGTACATCCAGGAAAATCTCAGGAAAGGGTTCATCCCAAAGTCCTCGTCTCCCGCGGGTGCGGGGTTCTTTTTCGTGAAAAAGCAGGACGGTACCTTACGGCCCTGCATAGACTACCGGGGTCTGAACAAGATCACGGTGAAAAACCGTTACCCATTGCCGTTGATCTGCCTGCAGGGTGAAAAGATCTTCTCCAAGTTGGATTTGAGAGGGGCCTACAACTTGGTCTGAATCCGCAAAGGCGATGAATGGAAGACGGCTTTTAACACCAGGGATGGACATTTTGAGTACCTGGTGATGCCTTCGGTCTGTGCAATGTGCCTGCCGTCTTTCAGGAGCTCGTGAATGACGTCTTCAGAGACCTCCTCTACACCTGTGGTGGTGGTTTACCTTGATGGACATCCTGGTGTACTCTCCTGACCTCGAGACCAACCGCAGCCATGTTCGTCAAGTTTTTGAAGGTCTACCGGGAGAACCATCTGTATGCCAAGCTAGGGAAGTACCTCTTCCATCAGACTAGCCTCCCGTTTCTGGGTTACGTCATTTCTGACCAAGGCCTACGGATGGACCCAGCAAAACTGTCAGCCGTGTTGCAGTGGCCACGCCCAGTCGGTCGGCGGGCTATACAGCGCTTCTTGGGCTTCTGCAACTACTATCGCCACTTCAGCCCTCACTTTCTCTACGGTGGTGCTCCGATAGTGGACCTCACCAAGAAACAAGCCAAATCCGCAGCTGGCCCTTCGAGGCCGAAAAGGCGTTTTCGAAGCTCAAGTCTGCCTTCTCTACGGCATCTATCCTTGCACGTCCGGATCCCGCGAAACCCTTCACGCTGGAGGTGGATGCCTCGTCTGTGGGAGCCGGAGCAGTTCTTACGCAAAAAGGGCCCACGGGTAAGACTGTAACGTGCAGCTTCTTTTCCAAGACGTTCTCGTCGGCCGAGAGGAATTACACGATTGGCGACCGGGAGCTACTGGCCATAAACCTGGCCCTGGAGGAGTGCCGTTTTCTGCTGGAGGGTGCCCGTTTCCCCATCCGTATCTACTCAGACCACAAAAACCTCCAATATCTTCAGACAGCTTAGCGACTTAACCAACGCCAGGCTAGGTGGTCGCTCTTCTTTTCCCAGTTCGATTTCCAGATCCACTTCCGGCCTGCAGAGAAGAACGTGAGAGCTGACGCCCTCTCCCGTGCCTCCGACGTGGTGGGTGAAGATACTACTCCAGAACACATAATTCCTCCAGAACATCTTATCTCGGCAGCTCCAGTGGACCTCTGGAGGGTCCCTCCTGGAAGGACTTATGTGCGCCCTGCTCTCCGCAGACGTATCTTAAAATGGGGACATTGCTCATTGGTGGCCGGTCATCCCGGCGCCGGAAGAACCTTCCACCTGATATCCCAGTTCTATTGGAGGCCAGAGCTTGAAAAGGATGTTAAAGACTTCGTTTCGTCTTGTGACTCCTGTGCCTGCAACAAGAACGCCACGTCACAAGCCGGCATGGTCTAATACAGCCACTCCCATTCCAACTCAACCTTGGACCAAACATTTCTATGGACTTTATAACTGACCTCCCTCTGTCGTCTGGCAACACCATTATTTGGGTGATCACGGATCGCTTCTCCAAGATGGCGCATTTCGTCCCGTTGCCAGGCCTGCCGTCTACCTCCCGCCTGGCGGAGCTATTCTTCCTTCATGTGTTTCGTCTGCATGGACTCCCTCAGCAAATTGTCTCGGACCGTTTGTCTCCAGGTTTTGGCGAGCCCTGTGTAACCAACTTCAGGTCAAGCTCGACTTCTCTTCTGCCTACCACCCGCAGACGAACGGTCAGGTAGAGAGGGTCAACCAGGTCTTGGGATGTTACCTTCGCCATTTCGTCTCGGCACATCAAGATGATTGGTCCAACTTGCTGCCATGGGCGGCGTTCTCTTATAACTCTCTTGAGTCTGAGTCCGCGGGGGTCTCCCCCTTGTACATTGTGTATGGCCTGCATCTCCACCCTCCTCTCCCTCTGGCAACCTCCTCCGAGGTCCCGGCGGCGGACGCACTGGTCCAAGACATGAAGGCTATCTGGTCCCAGACCCGTCATTCTCTGCTCCGCGCTTCCGAGCGCATGAAGACTCAAGTGGACAAAAGAAGAATCCTCCTCCGGTTTTCTCCCAGGTGACAAGGTTGTGGCTCTCAGCTAGATATGTCCGCCTTAAAGATCTTCTCACAAACTGGGACCCGTTTCCTGGGACCCTTTGAGGTCATCAGCTGCATCAAACCTGGTGTCTACAAACTCCGGCTCCCTCCTACTATGAGACTCCCCAACTCGTTTCATGTCTCCTTACTGAAACCCCTGGTCCTTAATCGCTTTTCCCAGAAGGCTGTTACTCCTCCATCTGTGGCTGATGCGCCCAATGTCTTCGAGGTCAAAGAGATTCTGGGCATGAGGAGAACTAGAGGAAAAAGATACTTTTTAGTGGACTGGAAGGGGTTCGGACCTGAAGAGAGGTCTTGGGAGCCAGAGCAGAATATCTTTAACCGCAGCCTCATCCAGAGATTCATCCAATCCAGTAAGAGAGGGGGGGCCAAAGAGGGGGGGGCCCAAGAGGGGGGTACTGTCACAGACGCCCCTGCGACCACTGTCCTGGGTTGCAGGCGCGCCCGTGCTCCTACACCTAGCGGAGCCCTGTCCCGGACGTCGGGTTCGGGGTCCACTCACCCTTCCGTCCCCGCCGGCGTCCACTTACCCGGCCACGCTCCTGCTCAGCCTGTCTCTGTCTCCCGGCGCGTGGCTCCGCCCCTAGGGCGCGCGCGCCGGCAGTTTGAAATTTAAAGGGGCAGTGCGCCAGTAATTGGTCATTGCCGGGCACTGCTCCTATTTAAGTCCGGCCTCTTCCTGGTGGCCTTCACCAGATCCTTGGTGTATATCCAGTTGCAGAAAGCCTTCCTGTATTGTCTAGTCTGCCTATCCGTGTACCGTACTTCCAGCCTACGTTTACCGACCACGAACCTTGCCGCCAGTCCTGACCTCCTGCCAGTCCACGTTTACGAACCTGAGCCGCCTGTCCTGACCTCCTGCCTGTCCCCGAATACGAGCCTGCCTGCCGATTCCGTACCTCGCCTACCCTTGGCCGCCACCGCAGGCAATCCCCGCCAGTGGAAGTGACCTGATAGACTCCCGCCACAGCAAGACCATCCCGCTTTGCGGCGGGCTCTGGTGAATGCCGGGACCTACTTAGATTCCAATCCCTGGTGTGGGTTTACGCCATCACCTGCGGTGGTCCAGTGGATCCACCTCCAGACCGTTACAATACCTTTAAAGGTCTGGGTGCATTGCAACTGGTTTAACAAAGTGTATTATTATGATCGATAGGTTTAGAAAATAAAGTAGAAGTAAGTGTAGCACCTTGTCTACCCACTTCAACATCCACGTAGTCTATACACTCCTAGCTTTTGGTCATAGAAAACTTGATCAAATGATGCCTGTCATTTAAAAAATCTACAAAGGCCATGAATTGAACATCCGAACTGCACCAAACAACAAAGACATCTTCCACACAGGAACCATGGATGACATGTCCCATTAGGACCGCACCATTTTTTTGGGTGTATTTTGCGCCAAAAAACTGTTGACGCCCTATTCTCTATATAAATGAACTGTAGTACACCAAAACCAGGCGCATTATACACCAGGCATGACACATTTGAATACGCCTAAAGTAGGCGCATCAAATATGCTAGCTATGATATGCCATGTGCCTACATTATGCTATGTGCCAGATTAGGGACATGAATTATGCTGTGCAAGATATACCACACACCAGATTTGCGACAGGTTCATTCATTCAGGTGCACTATACACTCATTTAATGCGCCTTAAAACTGGCGCCTCTTTTCTGACATTTCGCCCCATGTCTTTACATATCTGGCATGTTCGGACAAGAATGCTTGTTGCCTTTCAAAAGCAGTCATGCTTGCAGAAATGTTTTCATAACTTGGTTCCACAGGAGACCCCATCGAGGTTCCCTGTAGTTGCAGATAATATTGTTCACCAAATCTAAAGTAGTTAGGTGTGAGTATCTGATCAAGAAGGGACATAGAAACTAAATATGGGAGCTGGAAAGTGTAGGATCATGACATCAAGCATCTTTAACAGCCTGTGTACTTCAGTGTATGGAATGTTGGTAAATAAATTCTTGGGACGACATGTATAAAACTTTCCCAGCTTTGTTATATTAATATCTACTGTAATTGGGGCGTAGCTATAGAGGGTGCAGTGGTAACAGTCGCTACCAGGTCCTACTGCCTGAGGGGGCCCAAAAGCCCTTCTGCTACATAAGAATACACCAGTGTTATAAATGACACATTGTCGCCTGTGGGCCCCGTTTCACTTTTCGCACTAGGGCCCAAGAGCTTGAAGTTACGCCTCTGGCTGTAATCTGGGGTATGACCACCACAGACATTAAATTGCCTGCAGATCTCAAACAACTTGCCTGGATCTGCCAGATGACTGCAGATAATCGTCTCATGACTATGACCAGCCTTAGAAGTTCTTGTATTCTTCGCTATAGTACTAATATTGTGAACACTATTATGATTGTTTTGTTGTTATTGTTCTTATTATTACTTATACTCTTAGGCTATGTTCACACGGCTTAAAATGGGACGTATTTCAGTCCGTAATTACGCGCCGTAGTGCGCGAATTACGGGCTGGAATACGTCCCAGTCATTACGGTAATCCACAGTTCTCATAGAGAACTATGGATTACGTCTCCTCTCCCCGCTCGGCGAATCCGGCGCGCGGGGGGGAGATAAGTGAAATGTGAATTACTAGCGGCTTATACGCGCCGCTAGTAATGATAGTCTATGGGCCGGCGAGGTGCCGTAATTACGCCCGGCAAATAAGCCGTGTGAACCCAGCCTTATGATGCCTAGAATTGCAACAAACACTATTGCTATTTGAAGTAGTAGTATTATAAATGATATCACTAGTATCATTACTATTATTGTTATTACATCTAAGAGTACTATGATTATAACTACTATTATATGATTGTTTTGTTATTGTTTTTAATGCTACTACTGATCATGATTATTATTTCAACTAGTGTTGTTCACATGGGGCCCTGATGGATTCAACTGAACTTTTGAAAAAGATTGTATAAGGGACAAATCAAGCCCGAAATTCTTTATATTAACTTATTCCTAACCAGTTACGTAATCATAACCTAAAACTGGGGTAAGACTAACGGTTGGTTTAAAAAGTTTTAGTGGTTAGTTTAAGTGAAAGTAACATCAGATGGCTGCAACATGAGCATTGTGTGACCACGCCAGTAAGTTAACCTCCAAGCAACCATACCCTTACTTTAGGGTTATGGTCCATTTTAATCAAGATTTCTCCATCATCATTTCTTGCAGGACCCGGGTTGCTTCGGATTTACCCTCTGTCCAGTGCCAGATTTAACCAAGTAGAGGCCCCTAGGCAGTCAAAATTTTGGAGTCCTCTTCACAAATTATCTCTTACGTTTTTAAATATTTAAAAAAAAATTTAGACATTTGTGCCAAAATGACAGAGGGTACAGTATATAGCCCCAGTATTGCCTGTGTTGACCCACAGCTGCTGCAGTTATCCGAGACTGTAAAACACCACCACACTATAACTGGATAATCATACCACACCATGAATGGATAGCACCCTCACGCCGCAAATGGATAACACCACCACACCATGACTGGATAACATCACCACACCATGATTGGATAACACCACCAAACCATAACTGGATAACGCCACCACACCATGACTGGATAACACCACCACACCATGACTGGATAACACCACCACACCATGACTGGATAACACCACCACACCATGACTGGATAACACCACCACTCCGTGACTGGATAATACCACCACACCGTGACTGGATAACACCACCACAACTGTGACTGGATAACA
The DNA here is from genome assembly GCA_025379985.1 of Phyllomedusa bahiana. Taxonomy (NCBI): domain Eukaryota; kingdom Metazoa; phylum Chordata; class Amphibia; order Anura; family Hylidae; genus Phyllomedusa; species Phyllomedusa bahiana. The sequence goes on along the minus strand of JAODAL010020678.1, from coordinate 11,206 downwards.
CCACCACAACTGTGACTGGATAACACCACCACACCCTGACTGGATAACACCACCACACCATGACTGGATAACGCCACCAGGCTGTGACTGGATAACATCAGTACTCCGTGACTGCATAACACCACCACACCATGACTGTATAACTTCTACACACTGTGACTGAAAAACACCATCACACCATGACTGGATGACACCACCACACCATGACTGGATTACGCCACCACACCGTGACTGGATTACGCCACAACACCTTGACTGGATAATCCCACCACACCATGACTGGTTAACTTCTACATACTGTGACTGGATAACACCACCACACTGTGACTGGATAACACCACCACAATGTTACTGGATAACACCACAACACCGTGACTGGATAATACCACCATTCCGTGATTGGATAACACCACCACACCTGGACTGGATAACACCACCACAACTGTGACTGGATAACACCACCACAACATGACTGGATAACACCACACCGTGACTGGATAACACCACCACACCGTGACTGGATAACACCACCACACCATGACTGGATAACACCACCACACCATCACTGGATAACAACACCAAACCGTGACTGGTAACCCACCACTCCATGGACTGGATAATACCACCACTCCATGACTGGATAATACCACCACACCGTGACTGGATAACACCACCACAACTGTGACTGGATAACACAACCACAACATGACTGGATAACACCACACCGTGACTGGATAATACCCCATACCGTGACTGGGTAACACCACCACACCGTGACTGGGTAACACCACCACACCATGACTGGGTAACACCACCACACCGTGACTAGATAACACCAACAGGCTGTGACTGGATAACACCAGTACACCGTGACTGGATAACACCACCACACCATGACTGGATAACTTCTACACACTGTGACTGAATAATACCACCACACTGTGACTGAATAATGTTACAATACAGTGACTGGAAAACACCACCACACCGTGACTGGATGACACCACCACACCGTGACTGGATTACGCCACCACACCGTGACTGGATTACGCCACCACACCTGTGACTGGATAACACCACCACAACATGACTGGATAACACCACACCATGACTGGATAACTTCAACAGACTGTGACTGGATAACACCACAACACTGTGACTGGATAACACCACCACAATGTTACTGGATAACACCACAACACCGTGACTGGATAACTTCTACATACTGTGACTTAATAATAACACCACACTGTGACTGGATAATGTTACAATACAGTGACTGGATAACACCACAATCTTGACTGGTTAACACCACCACACCGTGACTGGATATTCATACCACACCATGACTGGATAACACCACCACACCGTGACTGGATAACACCACCACAAAGTGACTGGATTACGCCACCACACCGTGACTGGATTACTTCTACATACTGTGACTGAATAACACCACCACACTATGACTGGATAACGTTACAATACCGTGACTGGATAACACCACCACAACATGACTGGATAACACCACACCATGACTGGATAAAGCCACCATTCCTTGACTGGATAACACCACCACACCGTGACTGTATAACACCACACCGTGACTGACTAACACCACCACTTCGTGACTGGATAATTCCACCCCTCCGTGACTTGATAACTCCACCACACCGTGACTGGATAACACCACCACAACTGTGACTGGATAACACCACCACAACATGACTGGATAACACCACAACGTGACTGGATAACACCACCATACCATGACTGGATAACACCACCACACCGTGACTGGATAACACCACCACACCCTGACTGGATAACACCACCACTCCGTGACTGGATAACACCAACAGGCTGTGACTGGATAACACCAGTACACCGTGACTGGATAACTTCTACACACTGTGACTGAATAATACCACCACATTGTGACTGGATAATATTACAATACAGTACTGGACAACACCACCACACCGTGACTGGATTACGCCACCACACCGTGACTGGATTACGCCACCACACCATGACTGGATAACACCACAACACCTTGACTGGATAATACCACCACACCATGACTGAATAACACCACACCGTGACTGAATAACACCACCACTTCGTGACTGGATAATGCCACCCCTCCGTGACTTGATAATTCCACCACTCTGTGACTAGATAACATCAGTACACCGTGACTGGATAACACCACCACACCATGACTGGATGACGCCACTACACCATGACTGGATAACGCCACCACACCATGACTGGATAACACCACCACACCGTGACTGGATGACGCCACTACACCATGACTGGATAACATCAGTACACCGTGACTGGATAACACCACCACACCATGACTGGATGACGCCACTACACCATGACTGGATAACACCACCACGCTATGACTGGATAACTCCATTGTAGATTGTAAGCCCTCATGGGTAGGGTCCTCTTTCCCCCTGTTGTAAATCCCTCATCATCATCATTGTACTTGTTTGACAAATGTTATGTATGTAACCACTCCCCCCCCCCTTGAAATGTACAGCACCACGTAATCAATCGCGCTGTAAAATAAATAATAATACCACCCCATTACTGGATAACTTTTATATACTGTTACTGAATAATACCACTACACTGTGACTGGATAAAGTTACAATACAGTGACTGGACAACACCACAACCTTGACTGGACAACACCACCACACCGTGACTGGACAACGCCACCACACCATGACTGGATAACACCACCACACGGTCACAGGAAAATACCACTACACTATGACTGGATAACACCACCACTCCGTGACTGGATAACACCACCACACCGTCACAGGAAAATACCACTACACTATGACTGGATAACACCACCACACCGTGACTGGATAACACCACCACACCATAACTGGATAACCCCACCACACCATGATAACACCACCACACCATGACTGGATAACACACACCACACCCTAACTGGATAACACCACCACACCGTGACTGGATATCACCACCACATCATGACTGGATAACACCACCACACCATGATAACGTCCCCACACAGTGACGGGATAACTTCTACACACCATAACTGAATAATGACACCATGCCGTGAATGCTGCAATAGGCAGTGATCAGAGACAGCTCCAGTCCCAGTCATTTACTCATTTAGATGCCACAATAAGCCCAAAAATGACTTTAAAATGATTAGAATGTGAGGGTTCGGTCCATTGCAAAACCCTATCAGTCCAATTTTGAGGTGATCACTGGGCTGCCATTCAGTTTCTATGGCTGCCAGGAATGTTTTCCTATTGCACCCTGGTATAGGAGATGAATGAAATCCAAATATATGTAAAAGCACATCTTGTCCCACAAAAAAAATCTATGAGAATGGAAAAATGAAAAAAAAATTGCCAGGCAGGGAGAAAAGAACGAACATGAAAAACAAAGAAGAAAAATCGGAAAATAGCTGCATCATTAAAGGGAATGTGTCATCAAAAAATTTACTATTTTTTTAATTTTTTTTTAAAGTTAAAAATTTAAGATTTTTTGGTTATTTTTTTTAATTTTCCATATCACTTTCAATATTTTAAAAAAATTCTTACGCCCTGCAGTTTTCACTTCAGCTACTATGCCTAATAATATTGACATGAGAAATTTTTTCATAGTTGTCTTTAAGGGCCCTCGTTCCCCCGGCTTATTTTGCGCCAATCCGTGGGGAGTAAACGGCAATCATGCTCTCATAGAAAACAGTGGTTTCCCTCGCCCCCCCCCTCAGGAATCGCCCCGGGGGGGAAAAAATAAATGACATTTTTTAGGCGCGCAGCGCCGTAAACATGTTTGTTATGGAGGGGGAGGGGCCCTCCCGCCTCCCCCCCGCCCCCGGCGCCCCCCTTATTCACGGGATTTGGGGTTTGAAAGGGGCCACTTTCCGTCGGGGAATAACCCGTGTGAACAGGGCCCTTAAATTCAAGCAGGATTAACGAAAAGTGACACCTGGTATAGAAACATAGTACAAAAGGGATAGTGCAGCTCCCATTTTTCCCCCCTTTTCACTTCCCGGTCAAAGAGGCCAAAAAAATTTCCCCCCCTATAGAAGTCAAGGGTTTTTCCCGTTCCAGGCCCCTTGTCCATGTAGGGCCTAAAGACTTCTAAATCTGTAAGGTGTCAGCAAAAAAAAATGCCCCCAACATAGCGAAAAAGAATTTAGAAACACAATCAAAAAAAATGGGGAGAGGAAAGAAAAACAGTTTTGGTTTTATTGGGAAAAAAAAGCAACGTTCCTTTAAGGGGTTAAAGGGGGAAAATTGGGCAGCGGGGTGGGAGGGTTTCCCGGGGCTTTTAAAAAGAATAAAGGGGGAAAGGTTTCCCCCCTCAAAAAATGAGTTATTGAAAAACCCGTTTTTTTGTTAAACACCTTTTTTAAAAAATTTTTTGGTTTATTTTTTTAATTTTCCCCCCCTCAATTTTTAATTTTTTTTAAAATTTTAATCCGCAGTTTTCACTTTTGGGCCACAAGCCTAATAGTCTGACATTCTGTTCTGTAGGGAGAGTTCGTAGTCTGCTATTTTTAACACAAGGGGAAAAAGGAAGGAGACCCCATTGAATGGAAAACGGGGCCACCCGTCACAAAAAGGGGAAGCAAGTCCCCTTTCTCCCCCCTGCACATGATTTCTTCCCAGGTCACAGACCCGGCTGGACAGGGCCCCCGGGGGGGCGGTGAAACCCCCCGGGGGCCCCCAGCCCCCGTGGGTCCCCGGAAAACAGTACCGCCGTCCCCGGGGCCGTCCGCCACATCCCGTCCCCGAACGCCCGGGCCTGCACCCGAGGGCCCCGGGTAGGGCCCGGGGGTCGGGAATAATGCCTGACTCCCCGGGTGCGCGGTGCCCGGGGGGGAGAGCGCCCCCTGCCCCGGGGTCCGCAAACGCCCCGGGGGGCATAAGGCGTTAGGCCCCAACCGCCAGGGCGGCCCCCCGCGGTGAGTTTTTTTGGCGGCGCTGTGATCATATACAGCGCCGCCTATGCTGGACGCAAGCACAACCGCGGGGAAGCCTGGGGGCGAAAAAGCGGGAATCGGTGAGTAGTTTGGTGTTGTGTTGTTTTTTGTTTTTTTATATAAGAAAGGGCCCGGTACCAAATGGAAAAAGGGGGGGTCTGGCCCCCTAATGGGAAGGGGGGGGCCCGGTTCAAAATAACGGGGGCCTGGTACCCAAAAAATAAAGGGGCCTGCCCACCTAATAGAAATGGGGGGGGGTTTGGGCCCTAAGAGAACGGGGGGCCGGTCCCAATAAAACCCGGGGTGGTCTTGGCCCCCCTAAATACAAAGGGGGGCCCCTGGCTATAAACAAAGGGGGGGATGGTACCTAATACAAAGGGGGGGCCCCCTGGCCCCTACTCAAAGGGGGGGCCCCTGATTCCTAAAAACAAAAAAGGGGGCCCGGTTTCCTAAGAAAAAAGGGGGCCCCTACTCCCTAAGAACTAAAGGGGGGCCCTGGCTACCTAAGAACAAAGGGGGGCCCTGGCCCCCAAAGAACAAAAGGGGGGCCCCTGGCCCCCAAAAAAAAGGGGGCCCTGGCTCCCAAAGAACTGGGGGGGCCCTGGTCCCAAAGCAAAGGGGGGCCCTGGTACTAAAACAAAAGGGGGCCCTGGCTTTTAAAATCAAAGGGGGGCCCTGGCTCCTATACTTCAAAAGGGGGCCCCCCAAAACCCCTAAGCTACGAAATGGGACTCAAAAACCCCCCCTCGCCTCCCTAACTGGGCCCTATTTTCTATTTGGGGGGTTATTTCCCTACCCCCCGTGGTCAATTATTTACCTTACTTGGGCCTCCCAATTTATCCAGTGGGGGCTCCTACCAAATAGAGCTATTAGTCCGGGGGCCCTGCCCTTTTGCTCCCAATGGTTTGACTACCTATGGTAATTTTTGTGGGGGGAGCAGCCCATAGTTGTAGCTTAACTGGGGGTTGTCCCTCCCCACCCTCCAACCCTTGGAGAGGGCCCTTAAAAAATTTATGGCTTGTACCCGTTTCCCCACCCCGGGAATTTTTGTACAGGGTGGGAAAATAAAGAGATGCGGGAAAAAATTGGGATTCTAGATTTTGGGAAATTTCTGCGGGGATGAGTGGGCTGGAAAAGTCATCATGGCGGGTGGAAGGATCAGAAAAAAAGGGAAAGAAAATCAGAGAGAAGAAAACGACCATAGATAAGATGTTCCCGGGGAGCCCCGATTTCAGGGTTATTTTATTTTATTTGGATCGTGTGTATTCCTGTAAAGTAATGTGACCGGTGGGGCTGACCCCTATGTGGTTTATATGGCGGGGTGTAGGTTATACCCGAGTGGTGTCTGACCCTATGTGGTTTTTATGTGGTGTGTAGTTTTTGAGCTGGGGTTGACCTTATGTGGGCTCTATATGGGTGGGGTGTAGGTTTTATCTGAGCTGGTGTTGACCTCTTGTGGTTCTTATTTGGGGGTGTTGTAGGTTTTTAACCCGGGGTGGCGTCTGACCACTATGTGGTCTCTAATGGCGGGTTGTGGTTTTACTGAGCGGGTCGCCCCCTATTGGTCTCTATAGGCGGGGTGGTTATATGAGTGGGGGTTGACCCCTTTTGTGGTGCAATAGGCGGTGTTGTAGGTATACGGCTTGTATAGTGTAGGGCATTGCCCGATTTTGAAAATGGGGAACCCCAACCTGTATGGGGGTTAGATTTTATTTCTTGCTGTGTTATTTTGAAGGGGGTAGGGGCATGCCAAGGGAAATGGGGGGGGATTGTATTGGGTGGAGGGGGATATTGTATGTGGGTGGAGGGGGATATTGTATGTGGGTGGAGGGGGATATTGTATGTGGGCTGGTGGGGATATGGATGGAGCTACTTAGCCCTGTGTCTATGATATGTTAGACTGACAAATGTGTGACTACATTGCACTACACAATACAGTTCTTTTTTTGTACACTGTATTATGTGGTAAAAATACACGCATTTATGCCTGAGAGGCCGGTAATATTTTCATGTCAAGTAGGGTGGGCCCCCTAAGATCAACTCCCCTGTGGGCCCCAGACCTCCCAGTCCGACACTGACAGAGCATGCCTAGAAAACTCTCCTATAGAAGTCAATGGGTCTGCTCCTGTTCACATGTTCTCCTATGTCCATGAAGCTGCTGTAAAGCATCTCTCTAAATGCTGTAGCTCAGACAAAATCTCCGCCCCCATAATCATATACAGACAACAGAATTGAGAAATCTACAATCAGAAAATAAAAATGGTCTGGCTTTAATTAGTTAAAAAAAAGGTGACAGATTCCTTTTAAGGGGTTAATGGAGGAAGACATTGGGCAGCCCGTGTTGAGCAGTTTTCTGGGATCTTTCATAGAAGAATTAAGTTTTCCATTGCGCACCCCCACCCTCCACAACCATCATAGAATTAGTCTTCTTGGCAGCTGTGTCACTTTATCCCTGGACCCAAGAGCTTGCACTTGAAGCATGTTTTTGCTGTGTCTCGTAGCCTCCTCCAGGTTGCACTTGCATCTCCTGCATGTTTCTCATCTCCATTCATCCTGTCCCAGTTTTCTGCACAGACACAGGCATCTTGTAGTACATGAACACTGGGGTCAGGTTAGCACCCCAGGAAAGGTGGTGTTTTATCTGCTGTGGGAAAAGAGCAAGTGGCGACATTAAAGTCTTAGATGTTAATTACAGAAAGAAACTTCCACGAGACACATTGAACCTCAGATCTAATTTGTTTCATTTGTCACACACCCTGAAGTAGAGGTTGGAATAATTGTCGTGTCGTCTGCCGGCGTGATCCCGGCACCCTGTAGTTAACAACTGCTGTTCCCGGCCATATGGAAGTCAGCTTGCCAGTTATCTGGAGGATTTACAAATGACTTTGGGACGCGCGGCGCTGGCTCCGAGCTTTGTGGATTTTCTAGACGAGGGGGATTCTTACTCTATGGATACATCCAGCCAAGTCAGCTATTAATTCACAGCTAGAAATAATTGTGAGCCATGTTATAGTAATGGTAATAGCTTGAGGAAGCCCCCTACCTGCAACCTCCCCACACAGTCAGTCCTTTAAGGGTCTGTTCACATGGCTTATTTGGATGCTGATTTTTCAGTGCCCAAAACAGCATCAAAACCTCGCCTGAAATGTGCTTCTTCAGCAGAGGTTCTAGATGCGTTTCTCAGCGCGTTTTGACGTGTTTTTGGACGAGGTTTTGGATGAAGTTTTCAACACTGTTTTCACCCATACAACAAATTAATATTCAGGGCAAAAACCACACTGCAGCAAAACTCTCCAAAAACTCATCAAAAACACGCCGATGTTGTGTACGAGGTTTTAAAACTCTCCATTGATTCCTATAAGGATTTTCATGTTGAAAATGCCTCAAGAATTGACATGACGCTTCTTTTTCAGCTCCCAAAACCGCTTCCAAAGAAGAGCCTAATATGTGCTTAAAAACCTCTGTGTGAACTGCAACGATGGTTTACATAGGGATCAACGAAAATGATCTGGGGGCGTTTTGGAGGCTTTTTGGATGCTGTTTTTGGAGCGGAAACAGACAGACTTGTGGTATTGGCTCTACACTGCCCTGTATGTATGACCTACAGAAGAACAGACCAGGGTAAAGGTGCTGCCAGGGCCGTTCCTAGGGGCGGGCGAGGCGGGCGATTGCCTGGGGCGCTGAGGCTCCGCTCACCCGAGGGGGGCGCCGCCTGCCCTGCCCGCCCGGAGGATCGCCCCTGACTCTGTGCGGCTGTTTTATAACAGTCGCGCAGAGCCAGCAGCTGCCGGTACAGGGAGGAGGCGGGACGGATCGTTCCCGTCCTGTCTCCTCCCCTGTATCAGTGTCGCAGGGGGCGCACAGCTTTCACCGCGGCCCCTGTGATGTTACGATTCCTCGACTGGCAGCTCTGCCGGGCCCAGGAGATCCTCTGAGAGCTGCGTGCGCATAAGCAGCGTGATGACGTCACGCTGCTTACACCGCTCAGCAGCTCTGGACCGGGACGCGCAGACCGAGGTGAGTACTATTTTATTATTTTATAATTACTTACAGGGGCATCACTGGCTACAAGGGGGGCATCACTGGCTACAGGGGGCATCATGGCTACAGGGGCATCTACTGGCTAAAGGGGGGGGATATTGGTACGGGGGTCCCTGGCTACAAGGGGGGCATCCCGGTACAGGGGCCATCTATGGCTAAGGGGGGATCATGGTACAAGGGGGGGCAAAATGGCTAAAAGGGGGGCAAAACTGGCTACAAGGGGGGGCATCACTGGTACAGGGGTATCACTAGCTAAGGGGGGCAAAATGGTACGGAGTATCCTAGTACAGGGGGGGTTTACTGGTCAGGGGGGCATTACTGGCTACAGGGGGGATCACTGGTAAAGGAGGATTATGGCTACGGGGGCACTACTGGCTACAGGGGGGCTCTACGGGCACGGGGGGCATACTGGCTACAAAAGGGGGGCTCACTGGCTAAAGGGGGGATCACGGGCTAAGGGGGCTACTACCTGGTGCGGGGGATACAGGCTACATATGAGGCCTATAGAGGGGGAAAGTTTGTATAGAGATAGGAATTGGTAGGAAGTGTGATAAATTGAGGAGCTAAGATTTTTTTTTTGTAATTTTACAGTGAAGAGTCGGGAGTATCGTATGGCTTTGGGGACAGTGGAAAAGAAAAAGGAAAAAAGAGAAAATCTTCAGAGACGTTCGTGAGTCACTAGATTAACTTTAATGTAACGTTTTTTGTCTGAGAGCTTGTTAAGTGTATCTATTCATGTTGGTTACTGTACGTCGGTAATATTGGTTGTAGTATAAGGGTTTTGTATTCGTAATTGGTAGTTTGTATTTTTCGTATTGTGCGGTGTTATGGGGTATGGTGTGGGGGTATTATTGGTCTGTGTGCTGGTGTATGTGGTTTTTGGGGTCTTGGGTTTGGGTTTTTTGGTAGCGAAATCACGTACCCACACACAGCTGCATGTTGGTGCGGTTGGATGCAGAGGATTGACCCTTTAGTAGCGGGGTTTAAAAGTAAAAGCAAGTAATAATTGCTATTATTAGTGATTTTTTGGGTCTCTTTAGGGTGGATAAAAGGATCCAAAACGTTTCTAAAACGTACAGTTTGTTCACACGGAAAAAAGTGTGAAACAAAACCCAAAATAAAAAAACTTACAAATCTGGTCCCCCGAATGTAGAAACCCGCAGAAAAAGATGACAATCATTTGAGAAACGTGAATGCATAAAAATAACCCCCGGAAAATTGGCGCAAATTTTTTTTTTTTCATAATCCCCCTCACATAGATTTTTGAGGGTTTTTCCAGTCCTTATAATTATTATTATTTTTTTTTTTTTTTAAAGCGCATTTAAAATTCCCCGGGGGTGTATATCCAAGAGGGGTACTAAAACATCATCAAAACAAAAGTACAATGACATGATAAATAAAAACTAAACAAAATGGACAGAGGAAAAGAACCGGCCACAAAGGTTGGGTATGTTGAACGGCTTTTTGGGGTGTCACAGGCCCCTTTTAGGTAAATGATCGGGTGAGGTGAAGAAATTTGCCCCCCCCCTCCCCCTTATGTAATGGCACCTGCATCCCGTCAACCAAATATACAAAAAGCTTTACACAAGTGTAATATAAAATCCAAAATAAACATGCTACAAAAACCAAAAACCCAGGAATAGTGAATGTCCCTTTTAAAACCAATATCACCCGCAATGTGACCAAAAAATACCGCCACAAGTTACCCTGTATCCCAAAACCCCATAACCAAATACCCCAAAGTAACCCAAAAACCGCACATAGTGATTGAATAAACCCCAACACCTCACAAATTCGCCACCAAATAGTGACAATACCCTTACCCAATACAAACTTATATCAACTTTTTTAAGCATACATTTACTAAAGTTTGTGGATACCCCTGACAGGTTTCGAATTTTTAAGTGATTTTCGTTAGTTACATCCCGGGGCTTAAGGAGAATCTCTGAAGAGTTGTTCTTTTCTCTTCTTCTTTATTTCTCCCGACGCCTGGGGGTCTTCTCCGGCCCCAAAACTTTACTGTGAATTTACAAAAAAAACATTTAGATCCCCAATTTATCAGCATTCTCTACCAATTTCTTTCTTTTAAAAAACTCCCCCTTATAGACCTATGTTTAGATGTAATATGCCCCCCGTGTCAGATAGTAGGCCCTTGTAGCA
>JAODAL010020677.1:0-68845 GCA_025379985.1 Phyllomedusa bahiana | reverse complement strand
ATTTTAAAAAGGGGGAGAAAGGAATAAAAATGAAAAATCTCAAATTGCTGCTGCCCAAATGTCAGAAGTTGCCCCAAAAAAATAAATGAAGAGAATTACTATTGGAAGAGAAATAGACATAGGGGGGAAAACGAGACATTTGGAGGGAGCAGACTGGGCGGTTAATTTTACGGGGTTACAGTCTATTTAGAAGAGTCGTGAAGACGGGAAAGGGGGGGGGTGTATTCTCTATTAAAATCCTGTCTGAACCCAACCTGGGGGAAAGATATGAACGGGGTATAACTGTGAAACATTTTTCTCTCCCCCGGGTTTTACCCCAGCCATTTGAAGGAGAGTAATAACCCCCTGAGACGACTTCAAACTAAGGGGGAGGACATGGGGCCGTTGAAGGCATATTTTTTGGGTGGGGAGTGTCATCTTAATGGGCTAATGCGCCACCCGTGGAAAGACGGAGTTTTTTCCAATTTTTAAATTTTATTTTGAAAGAAAGACAAAGGGGGGATAATATTTAGAGTTTAAAATTTCCGGGGACCGTCTAACACCCTGTATCCCCAAGATAGGAAATGGGGGATCCCCAACCAATGGAAACTAGGGGCTTTGCAATGGACGAGATAAAGGGGAAAAAATCTAGACTTCCCCAATTGAACTTACCGGAAATATCCAAACTCTCCAATAACCTCCAGGATGGCACATAGGGAGTCCTGCAGATAAGATAGATGCAGCACAGTATCGTCGGCAAACAGACTAATTTTCTCACACATTGGAGGAACAGAAAAACTCTGTATGGCCCGCCCAAAACCCTAATCCAGGGTTCCACTGCAATGGCAAAGAGTAAGGGGGAGATGGGACATACCTAACCGTCCCCTGCAGGAAAAGGGATCCAAACCCACCCAAATGACCGAAAAACCCGGAGACGGGATCCAAAAAAGAACCCCCAATTTAAAAGGGGGGGCCCAAAACCCCAAATCGCTCCAAGGAGGAAGAAATAGACCATTAAATCGATCGAAGGGTTTGCTGCACAAAAGAACTCAATTTTTAGAGCCCACATCTCGGAGTACTTTTAAAATTTTAAAAAAAACGCCTCAGATTTTAAAGCGGGCATTTTCCCCCAGAAAAATCGTTTTTTTTCCTCATGCCAAAAAGACAGAAAGACTTTATTTTGCCTTTAGCAGGTGTTTTGGCAGGTCTTTGGGTTTGGGGCACGGAAAAAGGGGCAATACTCCAGTACATAGGGGCGACTTAAAACGGACTTTTTTTCCTGTTTTCTGGGGTAACCGCGCCTCACCGGCCCAACCCCTTCGGGCGCAGGGATGCGATGTTACCAGCCTTTGCCATTATTTCGCGCCTCACATAAAGGGGTAATGGGTGCGGGGTTTGGGGGTTTTGGGGGGGGGCGCGGGCCTCGAAAACTCCGAGGGATGTACGATCGCGGGTCGCAAAGTGGGCGCATTTTCAGCGCTCGCCCTCCGACAGGCAGACCTGGTTGATTCGGTCTAAATATCCCGGCTAGGGAGTGGGGGAAGCGAGAAAGGGGGGAAATGAAGGGAACTAGAAATCGCAAGAGAAATCCGGGTCCAGCCCGTCGGCATGTATTGATTTCCCAAAAAAACGCCTTTATAAAGGTGTAAAAATTACAAAAAAGGCTCAAAAAATTAAAAAAAAAAAAAACACTTTCCAAAAATCAAAACGGCGCAACATCAAATTAATCTTTGGGAAATTTCCAGAAATACTAATTAAATTCATAAATTCGATTGGGCGCAGAAACCCGCCAAATCAAAAAGGGGGCCCACAGTGACAGGACCCTTATAAACCTATGAAAGTATGGCCAATCAAATTCAAAGGCGGGCTTTTCAAAAACAGTAAAAATGCAGAAAAGAGCTGATTGGGTTGACTAGCGGGGCTTGGCTATCTCGGGCCTATCAGAATAAGGAAAGCGACAGGGACCCATTATAAACCTATGGAAAAAGTCGGGACCAATCAAATTCAAAGGGGGGACAGTTCAAAATACAGTAAAAATTAGAAAAGAGTGATTGGTTGAGCTACGGGGGCTTGGCTATCTCGGTCAATCAAAAATAGGAGCGACAGGGAACCATTATAACCTTTTGGAGAAGTTTTGACCAATCAAAATAAAAGGGCGGGACAGTTCAAAATACAGTAAAAATGCAGAAAAGTGCTGATTGGTTGAACTAGCGGGGGCTTGGCTATCCCGGCAAATCAGAGCTTGAGCTACTTGTCCCATTGTAGTCAAAGGAGAGATCGGGGGCAATGAAATCTCGACGCTCAGCACCGTGCGGCATGGAGTATGATTAAAAAAATCATTTTTATTAAGTGAAAAAATATTATCTGAAAAAGAGCTGAAACCTTCTATAAACATAAACAATCAAACCCCTAACAACGCGTTTGTCCCCGAGACCGGCGCTACATCGGGAATTGGGATATAGAGAATTGCCGGGAAAAAAAGTAATTCAAATTGTTAAGCTCTTCTCATTGGTTGCAAAAAACCACCAATCAAAATTTAGGAGCGACAGGACCCATTATAAGCTATGGGGAAAGTATGGACCAATCAAATGAAAAGGCGGACAGTTCAAAATACAGTAAAAAAGGCAGAAAAGAGCTGATTGGTTGAGCCAGCGCAGATATGAATCCACCAATCAATGTGCATCTATTTTGAATGGAGAAAGAAGGGCGCGATAGAAGGGCGCCCTAAAATTATTACTGTCTATGGGAAATTTTCTAGGACTGTGATTGGTTTAGGGAAGAGGGGCTCGTCCTGCTTAGCCAATCAGCGGCTAAGCTACTTTCTCATAGAGTTCTATGGGGAAAAGAAATGCAGAGCTTGCTCTGTTTGTGATTGGCTCATTTAAAAGAGGCGCGGTTATTTGGACCAATGGGAGAGTGAGTGACGCTCTTATGGTTTCTAAGGGAATCGTAATAAAACTTACATGGTTGAAATAAATGATAAGACTCACAAGTTGTGCCGATCTGTATATAAAAAAGAACAATAATATGGGGGGTAACGGAAAAAAAAAAATTAATTCAATAAATTCATTTTTATTTCTTTATTTTTGTTACAAACCCATACTATTGAACTTGCTAACGAAAATAAAGAAAAAAAATGAATTTATTGAATTAATTTTTTTTTTTTGTTACCCCCATATTATTGTTCATTTTAATACAGATGCACAACTTTCCATTTTTACTGTATTTTGAACTGTCCCCCCCTTTGATTTTGATTGGTCAATATTTCTCCATAGGTTATAAAGGGTCCCTGCCGCTCCATTCTGATTGGGGAGGGTTGCCAAGCCCCTGCTAGCTCAGCCAACAGCCTTTTCTGCATTTTACTGTATTTTTGAACTTCCCCCCCTTTATTTAATTGGTCAATATTTTTCCCCCCAAAGGGTTAGAAGGGGTCCCTGTGCTCCTATTTATTGGCCGGGTTGCCAAGCCCCCGCTACTAACCAATCACTTTTTTCGCTTTTTCTGTATTTTGAACTTTCCCCCCTTTTTGTTTTGATTGGCCCTACTTTCCATATTTTTTAAAATGGTCACTGCCTCCTATTCTGATTGGCTGGTTTTTTCTCCGACCAATGAGAAATTTTAAGAATTTTAAATTACTTTTTTTTCCCGGGAAATTTCCAATACCCAAAATTCCCGATGTACGCTGTTTTGATTTTTTAAAGTGATTTTATTTATTTTATTTTTTTTAGTGGTTTGAGTCTGTTTCAGAGAATGTTTTACCCCTTTATAAAGGCGATTTTTTTTTTTATTATATCGCACGGACATCTTAATGATTTCTCGCTGTTTTCCGGGGGGGGGGGGGCCTGTCTCAAATCAGAATACATGTGAGGCGCAGTCCCTTCGCGCCTAAGTCCCGCACTGCCCTCACAAAACTGGCGAGGCGCGGCGGCTTTTCCCCACATTATGAGCGCATCCTCTCGGGCGGCGAATACTAGGCGCAGCCCCGCACTGCGCCCCACACGCTGGTGAGGCGCGGCGGACTTTACATGGTATGTATGAGCGCACTACCTCGGGCGGCGAATCTGAGGCGCAGACCCGCTCTGCGCCCAGTGCCCCGCACTGCGCCCCTCACACTGGCGAGGCGCGGCGGACTTTACATGAAATGTATGAGCGCGCCCCGGCGCTGACATAAATCAGGCGCAAATTTCGCCAGAAAACAGGCGAAAACACACCCCGACGTGGCGAGCTTCATACATATCGTCCTAGGTCTTTACCAGGTTTGGGAAGGACAACAATAATTGCTTCATACATGGAAGACGGGAGAGCCATAGCCTGCATGGCAGCCTGAAATACTTCCAATAGTTGAGGGGCAAGAAGTCCCTCATATTCCCTATAAAACTCAAATGGGAGCCCGTCAATCCCCGGGTATTTTGATGGATGAAAAGAGTGGATTGAGTAAATTAGTTCCTGCTCAGTGAGCGGGCCATCCAGAAACATTGTATCTTCAACAGATAGGGTAGGAAGGGCCAGAGCGGACAGGTAGGACCTGATCTCGGCAGTTGAAACTGTGACATGTGAGGAGTACAAGTTTTGGTAATAAGAACGGAACTGCTCTAGTAAGGCCAGGGGGTCATGTACATGGGTCTCAACGGGGGACACCAGCTCAGGGATCACCGGGGGCTCGAAGGCACCCCATGCCATACACGGCAAAAGTTTGCCGCACTTCTCCCTATGCTCAAAATAGGACTGTCTGCTAAAAAACGCTTTTTTCTGGGCCTTTGAGTGTAAGCAGGTCTGATACAGTCTAGTCCTGCACAGCCATTCGGCTCTATTTTCATTAGACGGATCTCTGGTGTAGCGCAATTCTGCCTCAGTCACCTCCTTAGCAAGTTGGAGCTCCCTGTGTGCCAGACCCTTCTTAAGACCACTGATAGCAGAGGTCAAAATACCTCTCGCATATGCCTTAAAGGCGTCCCATATCAATGTTACCGATGCTGATCCAGCATTTTCCTGGAAGAATTGGCACCACTTGTCGAGGAAGTACGGTGTAGATGGTAAAATTTGCAACCAGAATGGGTTTAAGCGCCACCGAGCTCTGGGCGGCATGTTATTCAGCTTAAAGGGGTTATCTCGCTACAAAGAATAGCTTTCAAATTGTAGGGAACACAAAATAAAGACATTTTCCAAATATATTGCTTTGTTCCTCTGTTTTCCGTAAGGAGATATAAGTGAATTTATGACCTCCCTGGCTATTTCAGTTCCCTCAGTAACCGACCTGTAAACAATTCTCCCCCTGCTGTTTGTTCAATGAGATAACAGTGAGTGACTTCATCACACAGGTCACAGCAGTGTCCTGTGCTGCTCAGCAGTAAAAAGCTTGATTTATGTAAAATCAACAGAACTGTAATTAGGGCTTTTGTTTTGGGGATCAGATAAGAAGTCCTGTTAGTAGTTTGAGAAGCTAATCTGATCTAATTAGCATCTGAAAGCACAGCAGGGCACAGAGCTGTACAAGCAGGGAGCTGTATGCAAATGAGTCAGTCTGAACCAGGAAGTGACAGTATTTCATTCATGCATTCTCTGAAACTCTGAAGGGAGACAACTCCTTTAAGAGCCAGCACACCTGGAGCATGGTCCAAGACAGATCTGGCCATATATAGTACCGACTCGAAAAGCGGAAGCAGGGATAAGTGGATCAGCATGAGATCAATTCGGGATAAGGTGTTAAATTGCGTAGTGAAACAGGAATATTGGCATGCGGTTGGGTTTCTGGAGCGCCAAGCATCAGCGATCCCAAAATCAGCCAGCAGAGGGTGAAGGAAAGAAGGGAAGGGGTCCAGGGGGCCTGTATAGGAGGGGTTGAAATGATCTAGGCGCCTATCCCAGGTACAATTGAAATCTCCGAGCCAGACACTTGGCATGGAGAGGTACGTAGCAAGTATTTCCAGAATTTCCCTGATCACCACCGAGGAGTATGGAGGCGGGACATAGACATCAATTATAATACAGGGCGTATGAAATAGAGAGCATATCAATACATTGTACCTTCCCATATCATCCACCACAGCCTTGGTAAGGCTAAAGCGAACCGAGCGACTGATAAGAATCGAGACTCCCCTGGCACAGTTTGTGAAGGTCGCGTAGTAGGACCAACCCACCCAGGGACGACTAAGCAGGGGTAATTTATCAGGTATCATGTGGGTCTCCTGGAGGCACGCAATATCACAGTTGCGCGACTTCAAGTACTTGAAAACTAGTGCCCTCTTAATGTGGTCATTTAACCCCCGAACATTCCATGTAAGTAAAAAAAAGTACATTATTTGCCATCTTAACACTTTCAAAAAGAGGTACCCAAGTGGCAAGGTAACTCATGCCATATAAAACTGAGCTGGTAGAACAACTGAGCGAGCAATTAGTCGAGAAAAGAGTGTAAAAAAAAAACCAACCAATTCGGTTTCCCACCCTTCTTCGTTGCCAAAAGTATGAAGCATTGGATCCCCAAACAACCCTAATCAACAAGTAAAAAACAAGCGGTTAGCTATAAATGCGAATACAAAGACCCACACCAATAAAAGGCAGCCAGGAAGTCCCCTAGACACCGCATCAGTGGCCGAGTACAGCCCAGTCCATACCGGAGAACTCCCAATTGTAACAAGTACCGGAGCAGAGTTTAGAAGACCTGGGACTGTCAAAATATGTACATCAAACACCCAAGAGGGGAGAGAAGGGAGGGAGAGAGAGTAAAAAAAAAAGGGGGGGGGCGGGGTTGGGGGGAGAGAAAGGGAAGGGAGGGGAAGAGGAAGGGAAGGGAGGGGAGAAAGTAAGGGTAGGGAGGGGTTAAGAGCAGGAGAGACATAAACACAGCTCCTTAATGGACCGCACAATGAAGCCGGCAGATAAACATGGTATACCGAGACATGCATTATAGAGACATAGAATACAGAAAGTCATTCAATTGCATGGTTTGGTGACCTCCTGCCCACGGGGGGGTGAGCTTCCAACCAGTCAATGGTATCCTGCAGGCTATTAAAGAAGAAAGTCTTGTTGTCGGCAATAACTTTCAATCTGGCCGGATATAACATAGAATATTTGTAATTACGCTCCTTTAGTTTCTGCTTAGCAGTAAGGAACAGGGCTCTCTTTTTCTGGACATCAATAGAAAAGTCAGGATACACCAGAGCCTTGGAATTGTCAATAGATATTGGTCCCTGCTCTCTAGTAAGGTGAAGAATAGCGTCTCTGTCTCTATAATTATGGAGCTTGGCTATAAATGTACGTGGAGGCGCTCCAGGTGGCGGAGGTTTTGGCAGGATCCCATGCACACGTTCCACCGCAAACATGACCGAGAATTTATCTCTACCATAGGTGGAAATAAGGAGAATTTTCAGGAAAGATTAAGGAGCAGAGCCCTCCGTGCCATCTGGGAGGCCGATAAAGCGCAGGTTGCATCTTCTCAGTCTATTCTCCTGATCGTCCAGATGTTGATGAAGTTTAGTAATACTCCTTTCAGCCTCCTCAATGTGTCGGGACAGGGGAGCGGTCTGATCTTCTAGGGTACTGACTCTATTCTCCACCTCAGTTACTCGCTCACGCATTTTCTGAGCATCATGCCTTAATAGGGAGATGTCCACCTTTATTTCCTCTATTCGGGAAGTAAGAGTAGTTTGGCAGGTGTGTATGGCTGCGAGGACCTTCATGGTCTCTAGATTCAAAGTTTCGGCATCCTAGGCATCCTGTTCAGGCTCCATCTGCATATCGGATACAGGTTCGGAGTCCGCTGGGGAGGAGATTTCTGATATTTGTCCAATTTCTACGGAGCCTTAGAAGATGGTTTGGTGGGAGCCATGGGCAATTAAAGCAATAGATGAGCAGCGTACACCACCACAGACTATAGAAAGAAAGGGAGGTTGATTGCTAGGGTGAAGAAAGCACAATGGGGACCTCCTAGCTTAGATGGAGAATACCGCTTCACATTCTGCGAGCACAGAAGAGTTAATCTATACAGGTGTAGAAATGACAGGTGACCTGTCATGCGTTGGCGCTACAGGTAACAACAGAGGTACTAGGGTGGCAATTCGTCTGTGGGCACGCACCGTAACAGCACAGCAAAGTCTCACGGAACAGGCGGTTGGATGAAGGAGCACACCGCGGGCTGAAGATGTGTCAATATAGTGTTAACGGCCTTAACAACTGTCATAGCACAAGAAAGGTTAACAGAACACGCAGGGACCAGCAATCAAAGGCTTTTGGACTGCAGAGAGTAAGGAATTTCAGCTGGTACAGAGTTGTTACAGGCTACCTTGTCACTTCCCTAAGTGGGCACAAGAGGGCGACAAAGTCTGCAGAGAAGAGCTTAACTATGTTCAGAGGGCTGCCAAAATGGAGCGCAATGTGCACATAAAGCAGAGAGAGGTGCTATTATAATATCACTTCAGGGCTAGTTGCTACAGAGGTACCAGCAATCCATATAGCACACTTGCATAGAAAGGGGGCAGACACCTCAGAGTCCCCAGTTTCAGGCGTTGTTATCCTGGTGGGGTAAAAAAAGATAGAGGGACCTCGTGTTACTCTCAGGCTCCAGAAGCAATGGCCGGGGCACCTTACTCACAATTCTGAAGTATGCACAAGGCTCCCACTGCGCCAAACACCAGCCTTTTCCAGCTGCTATTCTCCGCAACGACTCCGCCACACGACGGCCGGAGTGCTGAAAAGCCCGGTGCCTCTGCTGGGCCTGGCAGGGAGGTGCGTTGCTTCGGCGGCTTGTACCGGGTCCGGGCACCGCCACGGGTCTCGTTCGGGCTCTCCAGTGTGTGCTCCCAGTAGGGCAGACCAGGCGAATCAGGCGGCCAGAGTGCAGGTAACGCTCAATGCCGCCTACAAGATGCCCGCCCCGTGCGCCAATTCGGAGTGGAGGACCGCCCGCGCTGCTGCTACTGCACTGCCTCGGTTCTTCCGCGCAGCTCCGGTGGTCTCTATTGATTGCCCGCTCTCCCCCGGCAACCCCAGGCAAGTTTTGAGGCAGGATGGTGCAGGATACAGCGGGGAAAGCCGGTGGAAGGCAGCAGCTCTCGCACCACACGTCTGTTCACAGTGGCTGCCAGGCCACACTCACAATGTATGCCATCCTTGAACAACAATTCGAGGGGGCATATTGCTGTGCAAGATCTGTGCACACTGCACATTTAGAAGCCCGTATCCTGGATCTAAATGAGCAAGAGACAACACTGAGATCCATTGCCAACTTGGAAGCGAGTCGGCAGCCCACTGAGCACTCATCCACAGGTGTATATGCTGGGGAGGGTGGCAGCATGGAGGTGCAGGGGCATGAGGCAGCTAGTTGGGTAAGAGTTAGAAAGAAGGGTAGAGGAAAAGGTGTCAGAGAGGCTAGTCCTGAACTGGCACACCCCAACAAATTTGCAAGATTGGCAGATGAGGGGGGTGTCGGCTCAGAAATAGCAGTGCTGCAGCAAAACAATACCCCCGTCTGCTCCAGGAATAGGAGTGCAGAGCAGGCTAGAGAGGTGCTCGTAGTTGGGGACTCCATTATTAGGGAAACAGACGGCAATCTGTCACAAAGACCGGGATCGTCGAACAGCATGTTGTTTACCTGAGGCCCGAGTTAGACATATCGCGGATCGGGTTGACAGATTGCTGGGTGGGGCTGGTGAGAATCCAGCTGTCTGATGCACATTGGCACCAATGACAAAGTCAGAGGTAGGTGGAGTGTCCTTAAAAACGATTTCAGGGACTTAGGCCAAAAACTTAAGGCAAGGACCTCCAAGGTAATATTTTCAGAAATATTACCTGTTCCACGGGCCACACCAGAGAGGCAGTGGGAGATTAGAGAGGTGAATACGTGGCTAAACAGATGGTGTTGTAAAGAACGTTTTGGGTTTTTGGAGAACTGGGCTGACTTCTGTCTTGGCTACAGACTCTATGCTAGGGAAGGGCTGCACGTAAATGGGGAGGGTGCAGCTGTATTGGGGGACAAAATGGCCAGGAAGTTGGAGGAATATTTAAACTAGGGAATAGGGGGAGAGCAACTACAAAGATAGCATGCAAGATAGTAAAGATAGAGAGCTGGGAATTAGGCATAAAGCAGAGGGTGGAGTGGAGGGAGAGGGTGTAGTAATAGTTAAAAAGATCAAGGAGAAAGGAATAAAAACTGAAAAATCTCTAAATTGCATGCTGACCAATGCCAGGAGTCTGACCAACAAAATAAATTAAGTAGAATTATTAATTGTTGAAGAGAAATATGAAATAATGGGGATAACTGAGACATGGCTGGACGAGAGCTACGACTGGACGGTTAACTTACAGGGTTACAGTCTATTTAGAAGAGATCGTAAAGACCGGAAGGGGGGAGGTATATGTCTCTATGTAAAATCCTGTCTGAAGCCAACACTGAGGGAAGATATAGATACAGGTAATGAACATGTGGAATCATTATGGGTAAATATACATGGGGGTAACAACAATAATATAATTCTAATATTAGTCTGCGACAGGCCCCCAAATATAACAGAACCCATGGAAGATGTACTCCTCAGACAAATAGATGAGGCGGCTAATCAGAATGAGGTTGTTATAATGGGCGACTTTAACTACCCAGACATAAATTGGGAAACTGAAACCTGCAGCTCTCATAAAGGAAGGTTTTTGTCAATAACTAAAGATCATTACCTTTCCCAAATGGTGCAGGAACCGACAAGAGGAAAGTCCCTTCTAGTCTTAATATTGACTAGTAGACCTGACAGAGTAACAAAAGTTCAGGTTGAGGGACACCTAGGAAATACTGACCATAATATAATCCATTTCCATTTATCCTTCAACAGAGTTTTTTGTCAAGGAGCCACAAAAACACTGAATTTTAGGAAGGCTAATTTTATTATGCTTAGGGAGGCCCTAAACCATATTGACTGGGACAAGGTGTTTAAAAATAGCAGAACAAATAATAAATGTGATATTTTTAAAAACATCTTAGGCGTCTACTGTGAGAGGTATATTCCTTATGATAATAAAATAATTAGAAACAGGAAAAACCCAATGTGGATCAACAGAGATGTAAAGAAGGCAATAAATAACAAAAAGCTTTTCAACTACTAAAACAGGATGGCAGTGAAGAGGCACTAAAAAGGAAAAAAATTAAATATGTAAAATAATGATAAAGGCAGCAAAACTGGAGACAGAAAGACATATTGCCATAGAAAGTAAAAGTAACCCCAAAATATTTTTTAATTATAAAATTATAGTAAAAAGATTAAAACAGAAAATATTGGCCCTTTGAAAAGAATAGAGGGAGAGACTGTAGAGGGCGATGAGAAAAAAGCAAACCTATTAAACAATTTTTTCTCCACTGTATTTACCGAGGAGGATGACCTTTCTGTTGATGAGCAGAGGGATGAAGTAAACTCCAACTTAAATGTTTCTTGTCTAACCCAGGAAGAAGTGCAGCTCCGTCTTAAGAAGATTAAAATAGACAAATCCCCAGGTCCTGATGGCATACACCCATGTGTCCTAAGGGAGTTAAGTAATGTCATAGATAGGTTCCTATTCTTAATATTTATGGACTGTCTAATAACGGGGTATGTCCGAAAGGATTGGCGCATAGCAAATGTGGTGCCAATATTCAAAAAGGGGTAAAAAAGTGATCCTGGAAACTATAGGCCGGAAAGTTTAACCTCTGTTGTTGGTAAAATATTTGAAGAGATGCTATCCTGAAAATAAATGTATAACGCCGTTCCAGCATGTGTTTATGAAGAATCGGTCTTGTCAAACTAATCTCATCAGCTTCTATGAGGAAGTTAGTTCTAGACTGTATCGTGGTGAGGCAATGGATGTCATATAGCTAGATTTGTCTAAAGCATTTGATACTGTGCCACATTAAAGGTTGGTAATTAAAATGAGAATGCTTGGACCGGGGGAAAATGTGTGCAAGTGGGTAAGCAACTTGCTCAGTGATAGAAAAAAAAAGGGTGGTAATTAACGTTACATACTCAGACTGGATCCCTGTTACTAGTGGGGTACCACGGGGTCAGTATTGGGCCCTATCCTCTAATATTTTCATTAATGATCTTACACATGGATTGCACAGTAGAATATCGATCTTTGCAGATGATACTAAGCTCTGTAAAGTAATCAACACAATAGAGGATAATGTGTTATTACAAAGAGATCTGGATAGGTTAGAGGCCTGGGCAGAGAAATGACAGATGAGGTTTAACACAGATAAATGCAAGGTTATGCACATGGGGAGGAAAAATCTATTACATGATTATATCTTAAATGGAAAAACGCTGTGAAAAAGTGACATGGAGAAGTATTTGGGAAATCCTTGTGGACAGTAAACTTAATTGTAGCAGCCAGTGTCAGGCAGCAGCTGGCAAGGCAAATAGGATCATGAGGTGTATTAAAAGGGGTATAGATGCACGTGATGGGAACATTATTCTCCCATTATACAAGTCACTGGTTAGACCACACATGGAATATTGTGTACAGTTTTGGACATCCGTGCACAGGAAAGACATTGTAGAGCTTGAACATGTACAAAGACAGGCAAAAAAAATAATAAAAGGACTGGGAGGACTGAAATACCCAGAAAGAGTAGCAAGATTAGGGTTATTTAGTTTACAGAAAAGACGGCTTTGGGGGGACATAATAAATATATTTAAATATATTACAGGTCAATATGGAGATTTCTCACAAGATTTATTTATACCCAGGACTGTATCAAGAACAAGGGGGCATCCTCTACGTCTTGAGGAAAGAAAGTTTCTACATAAACATAGAAAGGGATTCTTTACTGTTAGAGCAGTGAAACTGTGGAACTCTCTGCCAGAGGAACTTGTCATGGTGAATTCAATAACAGAGTTCAAAAAGGGTTTGGATGCATTTCTGGAGCGCAATAATATAACAACTTATAATGACTACGATTCTGGAGTAGGGTAGTTGATCCAGGGATTATTCCGATTGCCAGATTGGAGGGTGCGAACGGCGAAAGTGTGAGCTCAGACCTCGAGCCTTCTGCAGCAGGCAGTCCAGACCCAGGTAGCGCTTTAGAAATTTCTGGATGACAAGGTTCATGACATGTGCCAGGCAAGGTATGTGCTCCAGCCTACCGATCTAAAGGGCGGCCAGCAGATTTCGACCGTTATCGCACAACACCTTGCCTGGCACAAGGTTCTTGTCACCCAGCCAGTGCTCGATCTTGTTATGAAGAGCCGCCCACAGCTCCTGACCTGTGTGTTGACTGTCTCCAAGACAGATTAATTTCAACACGGTCTGGTTTCTCTGGGCACGTGATGCCACCAGAGGACCTTGGGGGAAAGAACCCTGCACCATCCCTGCGGTTTTTAAGAGCATGTGCCGAGCCTGAGAGCCACCGTCACCACCAGAAACATCCACCCAGCTCACCCAGTGAGCTGTCACAGAGATATAGTGGCCTTGGCCGTGCTTACTAGTCCATGTGTCAGTGGTCAGATGGACTTTTTCGGCCACAGATGCAGACAACGCGCTTGAAATTTTAGATGACACGTGGCTGGCCAGGGCAGGGACGGCTTTTCTGGCAAAGAAATGCCTGCTCGGCATCTGGTATTGGGGGCAGGCAAGGGCCGTGACATGGCGGAACCCATCTGTGTCCACCAGACGGAAAGGCAACATTTCCAAGGCCTAAAGCCTGGCAATGCCGACATTCAGGCTTTTGGCTTTGGGATGGTTTGGGTTAAAGTGTTTCTTCTGCTCCCAAACCTGGACGACAGAAGGCTGGCTGCTAGACTGGCCGCGGTACGGCGTGCAGGTCATCACACTGGCGGAAGGAGAAGCGGTAGGATGGGTCTCTGGTGGTGCTGGTGGTACTCGGGCGACGGTGGAGGCTGAAGCGGAGGCTGATCCCTGATCATGACTCTGAGAGACATGGGCAGCTGAGGAACGCTTGGTGGTGGCGGAGGAGGAGGAGGTGGAGACAGAGGGTGTCCAAACTTCTCAACGTATAAATGCCGAATTATCTTACTGCACACTTTGAATACTAATGAGGAAGGCTTCACAGCTAATAACACGAGAAAGCTTGAACAGCTGTTAAAAAAAGAAATGAGTCTCACGCTACACACGTCAACCTTAACAGAATATGTGAAATCTTTGAGAATCCCAAGAGGTTTAAGGAGCACACTTCAACCTATATTATTAAAAGATGATGTGGAGTATAAGGAAAAGTGGATCGCTATATCCAATCGATACTCACTGGACTTAATGTTACTAACCATAAAGCACCTACAAAAGGCAATGACAAACACAAAAGTGGAAATCGACACATGTGAAAAAGACCTAAAAAAACTGTGGCAATTGATCAATATGACAAAATACATGCAGAATTAAAAATGAATGTTGATAAATTAAGATCTCAACTATTACAGAATAAACTCAATAAATTTGAGAGAGACACTAAAGACTATCAATTCAATAGAGTCTATAACTGGTCAGAAGATCGATTTCACAAACGGCAACAACGGAGATTCATTAAAAGGAACGACATAAGTTCTGAGGCATCAAGCAATGCTTCTGACAGTTCATATGAAAAAAAGTCAAGATCTAACAAACCACAACCTTTTTTGGAAGAAAGTTCTCAGGAAGAACCAATAGCAAGTACCGCTGTACAAACACGAACAGGAGGAAGAGGCTGGACACCAGCGTCCCACAAGACTCAATTGAAAAAATAGACTCCCTTGCCATAAACATCTCAACACAGTCATTAACGGAAAATCAAGTTCAACTTTTGAATAAAGGACTGAATTACGTCCTTGTCAAACAGAATGACATTTTTCAATTTTAGATAGACTTTTATAAATTGTGTCGCTCAATTAGGCTTAAAATGTTTTTCAACAAAGATAATTCATCTAGTTCTGAATCCACACGTCTGGCTCAGCGGTTAAATAAAAAAAGCCAATTTGACCCACCATGTCAAAATCCAACTCTCGAAGTCTTCATGCAGATGGTCAACAATGAAGTATCAAAAAAGTGGCATACTAATTCCTTTGTCCATGATAACCTTTCCCCCCCTGAAAAGAAAGCTTTGAGAGAATTATCTCAAAACAATGACATCATCATCAAAAAGGCGGACAAAGGGGGGGCAACAGTAATCATGGACAAGGATTTTTACGTTGCTAAGGCCCAAGACCATTTACAAGATGAAAGTGTTTATCAGAAGCTAACAAATAATCCTACCAATGACATCAAGAGAGAAATAGATTCTATCTTAGATGAAGCACTTACACTGAACATCATAGATTCTAATGTGAAAAATCTCTTAACTGTACCTCATCCACGTATTCCGATCATATACTTCGTACCCAAAATACATAAAGATATTAAATCCCCACCATGCAGACCCATTGTTTCCGGGATGGGCTCTGTACTCGAACCCCTTGCGGTATATATTGATGGGTATTTACAAAAGTATATAAAAAACGAAACATCGTGTCTAACTGACACCACACAGTTTCTGCATAAAATTCAAAATATAAACTGCCGAGATGTCACATTTGTGTGTACGTTGGACATTAAGTCACTATACACAAATGTACCATATGACTTATGTACTCAAGCTGTTAAGGAAGCATTAATGCAGGATGCCACATTATCGAATAAACACATATCCTTCTTGATGACGCTATTAGACATAGTTCTCCAAAAAAACTATTTTAGATTTGGCAATGATTTTTTTTATGCAGATCCAAGGCTCGTCTATGGGCTCTCCCGTAGCCCCTAGCGTAGCCAATCTTTTTATGTTAATGTTTGAGAGAGAACATGTTCATGGTTCAGAGTTCTCCCAATACATGAAACTTTGGTTGCGCTATGTCGATGACGTCATCTTGTTATGGACCGGTACAGAGCTACTTTTAGATCAGTTTTGTAGCTATCTTAATTCCTGTCATCCTTTAATTGAATTCACAATTAATAAACAAACCACAGAGATTGAATATCTATATGTCAAAAGATGTCACCAGTGATACGTTTCAAAACACTCTTTTTTCTAAACCGACAGAACGTAACAATATTTTACATCGTTCGAGTTATGCCCCACATACCTTCTATGGTATCCCTAAAAGCCAGCTAATAAGAGCACACCGCATATGTTCCAATTTAGAAAGTTACGATCAAAAAATGCAAGAAGTTATAGATAAATTTGTGGAACGTGGATATAATAGGAATAAACTCATACAATTGGGCTTAGAGATACGAGCTAAAAATAGGGAAGAATTTTTACAACGTAAAACTATACAGAAACAACGCCCGAGATTTAACTATATATCTCACTTCGATAAACATTCTAATATAATTAAAAATGCCATCAATCGCCATTGGCATTTACTACAAAATGACCCCAAGTTTGGTCATTTATTTAGAGAAAAACCACGTTTCATCTTTAAACATGGCAAAACTCTTGGTGACAACTTAGTACATTCAGACATACGACCCCCACAAGTTACAAAACAACAATTTTTACGTACCAAACGGAATGGTACATATCCATGTCTGTCTTGTACCAATTGCCATTATAAAAGGTTCCACTATCCAACACCCACATCAAGGTTATGAAATACCGCTAAAAGTTTTTTTTAGCTGCACTAGCAGCAACGTGATATATATGCTAAGATGTCCATGTAGCAAATATTACATAGGTCAGACCAGCCGTCCAATCAAGATACAAATAGGAGAACATAAATCTGCTATACGTAACTTCAAAAATCATCAAGAATTAAGAGACAAAGAATTTGGAGAAACAACGGTCGCTAAACATTTTGATGAACAGCATCACAATGTATGCGACCTACGTTGGTGCGTATTGGAACAAATCCATAATAGAGATCCCCACCAAGACAAAATAAAACTATTACAGAGAGAAACATATTGGATCTCTAAAATGGATACAATAGCACCCAAGGGATTAAACGAATCCTTTAATCTAAAATGTTACTTATAGTGAATTAATAAGTTACAGGAATATTCTCCCCATCTTATCTGTCTACCTTTTACATCTAGAGATAATGTTTTTAATATATGTATATAGTGCATTGAATATATGGTAGTTAAATTAGGTTTTAATCACAGTAAGCTTGTACACACCTGTGCGATTTCCAAACCAGGATAAAGAGGTAGATCTGCTCTCACAGTGCATGCTTGAGAAAGGAAAGTAATTATTCCGAAATGTCGCGCTGCTGCGAGGCAGCATCTCGCTGCACTCCACTCCACCTATATCAGCTTCTAGCGTCCTATCTAAGAAAAAATGGACATACATCTATTGAAATGAACTTCTGAATGTCAGCTAAGTACTGCCACATTTATTACGTGTTTGTAATGCCTAAGGTGTTTGTCGCGTTGCACTTTGCTATGCACCTGTAAAGAAATTTTTCTAAGTAAAGAATTGAAAATGAGCCAGCCTAGTGTGTGTTTATGGAGACAGAGGGTGTAACAGTGGTTGGAAGCCCGGCATCGGTGTGGCCTTTTTTTGCCAAGTGTTCCCTCCATTTCAACTCATGCATTCGCTGCATGTGACTAGACATGTTGGTGGTGGTTAAACACCTAAGATTCTTGCCTCTACTGATGCATTTATGGCAAAGGCGGCATATGACATCGCTGGGTGAATCAGAGGCTTGCTCGAAAAAGGCCCTGGCTTGAGAGGTCCTGGACCTTTTCGACGGTGATAAGCGAGGAGCGGTGTTTCCGCTGAACGTGGCTGGCGGAATCATCTTAGCGGACTTCTGAAATCGCCCTCTCCCTTTTTGAGGCGGGACCCGTACTGATACTACCCCATCGTTTTCCTCCTCGTCCGTGATGAAGCGCTCGCAAGCAAATTCTGCTGAAAAGACCACGTTGGATCCGCAATGTCGTCATCATCATCATCAACACAGGTGACTTCGTCGTCCTGACATTCTGCATCCAGGAGCTGCGGGCTACAAGCAAAAGGCACTGCAAGGCTTTGCGACCGCCCGGGATTTTTGCCGATTGACTGGCTTCCTTCTCCTCCTCTGATGGTATCAGTAACTGGGTGTCAGAGCAGACAAAATCATCCTCTTTGGCCTCTTGATCTTTGGAAATGCCTTCTGACCCCAACCGCATTTTGTCATCAAAGAGGTCTTCAGAAAATGGATTATCCACAGTAGTGGGTACACGAGTTGACATTTGGGCCACCTTCGCTTCATGTTGGACAGATGCTGACGATGATGATGACGACATTTGTGGCCGTGACTGGGAGGACGAGGAGGTAAGACAGCTGGATGCAGGTTGCATTAACCACTGAAGAACAGATTGGCGACGCTGTTCGTTACTGAGATTCACAGGGCCCTGACCCAGCAATGACAGGCATGACGGTCCTGCAACCGGCAATCCTCTGGCTTGCGTGTAGTCGCCAGCACTAGAAGGAGCACCTTCTCTCGTACCTCTACCTCCATGTCCTAAACCCCTCTTTGCTCGCTTACCACCTGCATTTCGCTCCATGTTCAGAAAGATAAAAATGTAAGAAGGTATGGAAGAGTTTTTGACAGTCTCTTATCAAAAGACGGCAAATCAAAGCTATTCTTAAATCCCTCTAATTTCCTACAGCCAACTAGGATTAGAAACTGAAATGTTTCTAGCGAATACCTGTGAAATGCAGTCTGGGGGAATAACCGTAAGACAAAATCAACAGTGTTCTTCCTTCAGTCCCAGGGATTTACAACTGCCCACTAGGACTAGAAATTGATAGTTTTCAACAAAAAAAATTATAAAAGTGCGCTATCTGCCGCCAAATTGAGATTCAACGAGTGCAATAAAAAATATCAGAAGTTACACGGATGAGAAATTTAGGGTTTTTGCAGCAATGACAAACGAGAAAACAGTTGCTAGAAAATTTTCTTCCGAATTGGTCGTAACAACGTGGCTATTTGAAAAAAAAACTAGGGCCGCACCAAGTGCAATACAGCTATTTAAAAAATTATACGGATAACAAACGGTGGTTTTGCACCAAAGAATTACACCAACAAGTAACTACGAAATTTTCTGTATCCAAATTTAAGTACAAGTGGCTATTGAAAAAAACTGGGGCGAACCAAAGTGCAAAACACCTATTTAAATGTTATACGGATAAGAAAAGGTGTTTTTTGCACCAATGAAATACACCTGCAATTACTAGCAAATTTCTGTATCCTAATATAAGTACAAGATGGGTCTTTGAACAAAAATGGCCTGCGCAAAATGAAAAAACACCTAATTAAATTGTGTATGGATTAATAAAAGGTGGTTTTTGCCACTAGGAAACTTGACAATTGATAGCATTTTCAACAAAATATTATAAAGTGCGCTATCTGCGACAAATATGAGATTCAAGAGTGAATAAAAACCTATTCTAGAAGTTAACGGATGAGAAAGTGCGTTTTTTGCAGCTATGACAAACGAGAACAGTTGCTAGAAATTTTTATCTAAATTGTAGTACAACGTGGCTATTTGAAACAAAACTGTGCGCCCACAGTGCAAATACAGCTAATTAAAGTTTTACGGATAAACAAACGGTGGTTTTTGCACCATATGAAATTACACCAACAGTAACTACGAAATTTCTGTATCCAATTTAAGTACAAGAGGGCTCTTTGAAAAAAAACTGGGCCTGCGCAAAAAAGTGAAAACAGCTATTAAATGTTTACGGATAAAAAGGTGTTTTTTGCACCAATGAAATACACCTGCAATTACTAGCAAATTTCTGTATCCTAATATAAGTACAAGATGGGTCTTTGAACAAAAATGGCCTGCGCCAAAATGAAAAACACCTAATTAAATTGTGTATGGATAATAAAAGGTGGTTTTTGCACCTATGAAATACAACAGCAATTACTAGCAAATTTCTGTATCGTAATATAAGTACAAGGTGGGTCTTTGAACAAAAATGGCCTGCGCCAAAGTGAAAAACACCTAACTAAAATGTGTACGGATAATAAAAGGTGGTTTTTGCACCTATGAAATACAACAGCAGTTACTAATTTCTGTATCCTAATGTAAGTACAAGGTGGCTCCTTGAACAAAACTGTGCTGCGCCAAAGTGAAAAACACCTAATTAAATTGTGTACAGATAATAAAAGGTGGTTTTTGCACCTATGAAATACACCAGCAATTACTAGCAAATTTCTGTATCGTAATATAAGTACAAGATGGGTCTTTGAACAAAAATGGCCTGCGCCAAAGTAAAAAACACCTAATTAAATTGTGTACGGCTTATAAAAGATGGTTTTTGCACCTATGAAATACACCAGCAATTACTAGCAAATTTCTGTATCGTAATATAAGTACAAGGTGGGTCTTTGAACAAAAATGGCCTGCGCCAAAGTGAAAAACACCTAATTAAATTGTGTACGGATAATAAAAGGTGGTTTTTGCACCTATGAAATACAACAGCAGTTACTAGATAATTTCTGTATCCTAATGTAAGTACAAGGTGGGTCTTTGAACAAAACCGGGCTGCACAAAATAAAAGGTACTATTTCACCTCAGGTGCGAGGTGTGCTGGCCAAAAACTGATAAAAAAAAAAAGCCATTTCAATGCAGGTTCAAAGCAGAGTCTGGGCTGCACAATATACACTCTCCTTTCAAAAGCCTGCCTGTCTGTCTGTGTTCGCCCACACCCCTCCTCCCCCCAGCGGCTAGACAGTGCTAGATGCTTCTTTAAAAGTCTCAGCCTAACTAACTAAGAACTGACATTCTCTAATCTACCTATGTTCTAATGTCTACAGCTAAAAGCATAGTTGTCTGTGTGAACAGAGAGAACTGTGTCTCTGAGCTGAGAGATCTAACACACGTCCTGCTCTTATGAGACACACTGACACACTGATGCTGAACAGGAAGAGCTGTTCTATGCAAAACGAGGTCATGTGATTTTTCCAGCCAATGACAACCATACACATAACAGTCATGACGTCGCACACCCAGCTCACCCTGCTCTATGCTCTAAGCTGATTTGCTGGCTGCCAAAATGACAGGAAGCGCCAAAAATGGCGCGATAGTAATAGATTACGCGCAGATTCTCACCTAAATTATCGCGTGATCGGAAATTTCCGATCAACCTAAAAACCGTGCCGATTTCAACTTTGTCGATTATAATCGCTCATCCCTATCCACAACATCTTACAAATTTTACATTGTGTTCTCACACTTGCTGAGGAAAATTTACTCCTCACAGACACTGGTTATGAACAAAACCCACTCAAGTTTAGTGAATATATAATGAAGCATTAGTAAAAATAACTACAGAGAAGATTGGTAAGTTATTAAAACTATTCAACAAGACTCGTTGTGTGAGTATCATCATAGAGTTAAGTGAGATACTAATTTAAAGTGATATTGTTGCTATACAACCTCTTCTTGTCTTCTTGTTCAAACTTTTGGTCAGTTTGGTCAGTTTTATGGCTGCAGTGTCCCAGTGTCCCGAGATCTCCTGACTAGATAGTGAGGAGGAGGGGCACACATGCTAAGGATTCTGTCAACGTACCATTCATTGTTCTCCTCTTTTGTTTCCCCTTTCTTCTGAAGATGCTAACTCTGCTTCTTTACAGGAAGCAATGGTCACATGGGAAGTGGATGGCCAGGAAGTGTCTTTCCTGATAGACACTGGTGCTGAACTGTCTCTTATTAATGATGATTTTTTTCTCCCAGCTACCCAAAGGAAAGTGACTGTCATAGAAATAAGTGGACAATCAATACCCATTGTCCACAGCTGACCCAGTCACCACAGACCCCATCACTAATGATCATTCTTTTATCATGACAGTAGATGCCCTGATAACCTGCTGTGTAAGTTAGGATACACCATCAACAGTACCTAAGATGGCATCCATGTGCAAGTACCCCTAGGAAATACAGAGGACGTTGTTTACCTGCTGAATACTGGTTCAGTCAATGACCAACTAGCTAGTGCCAATAACAATACTGACCCTGAGGAGCAGTCCATGTTACAAGTCCCAGAATTTCTGTGGAACCAACTCTACTGAGATGGGGAAAATGAGCCATATTCAGTCCCTGCAAATTGAGCTTATACCCATTGTGTGTATTGCCACATAAAGCCCAGTAACGCTTGAAGCCCAAAGCTGAAATATTGTATCCACTACAAAATCCCAGATTAAAGCAGGATTTCTTACATTCTCCTTCAAGTTTCAGGCAGGCACTCAGTCAGACTCTGACAGGATCACGGTTACCCTGGGGGTCAGTGATGATATGGTATAGCCTCAAAGACACACAAGTTCTGCTTGAATTTCTTGCAGACAACGGACATAAAGTCTCCTGATACAAATTACAGTTATGTAAAGACAGGGTGACTTACATTGAACACTGCCTTACATCTAGCCACAGGCGCCTATTTACAGACATAGTAGCGGCTATACAAAATTGACCATTCCCATGAATAAACAGCGACTGAGACAGTTTCTGGGAATAGTAGGTTATTACAATTATTTTTGTTACTCTTTGTATGCTGTTGTGAATGGGAACAAAGGTTATATATGTGTGATCCTTTGTGTCTCTATTTTAATGTATTAATCCGTATAATACCTCACATGTCTTTATTAGAGATGGGCGAATTGATTCTAACGAAGTGGAATTCGTTTAGAATTTCAGGAAAACTTCGGTTCGGAACGAAGTCGAACTTTGGGGTACTTCGGGTGAACGAAGTGTGCTTTTGATTGATAAAATGGCTGCGAGCACATGGCGTTACATGGGGCAAAGCACTCTGGGAGAAAGAAGGGCATAGCCTGCATGACATGTGCAGAGATGAAGCCAATCAGAGACCGGCGGGATTCTGTGACGTCACCGCACTATATAAGTCCGGCGCGACGCCGGGAGCTCACACTCCTCTCACTGTACTGATCAGGGAAGGTGCTGCCGCAGCTGATTGTGATAGCTCTCACTGAAGAACTGATTTTTATACAGCGATTTTTGTGGGGTGTCTCAGCTTGTCTCAGAGACTGTTCTCTTAATGTTCTATTTCTGATTTTTTGGGGTATTGGATCTGAAATCCAGTGTGCGTCCACTGCAGCTGCATATACATTCAATATCCAAGTGGGATCTAAGCCAGTTCCTGTTGTATTCATTTAAAGAAACAGCGTTTTTACAATACAAATACCACTTCATTTTTGGCTGCTCAATTCTATTGCGCAATTTACATACAGGGGATAATTAAGCGTTGTTTTGCTGGTGTGCTGACCCCAAGAAACCGTAATTTTCAACGACAAAATATATACATTTTTCCTGTAGCATAATTCACAAGCGAAGGTTAATTACAATTTTATCTCTTGTTGTGTGGCGTAGAAAACACGCAATTGTAACATGCTACAAAGCTACTAGTTTGTGGTGGCCCAATTGTTTGGCGCAATTTACATCCAGGGGTTAATTAAGCGTTGTTTTGCTGGTGTGCTGACACAAGAAACCGTAATTTTAAACGCCAAAATATATACATTTTTCCTGTAGCATAATTCACAAGTTAAGGTTTATTACAATTTTATCTCTTGTTGTGTGGCGTAGAAAAAAATGCAATTGTAACACGCTACAAAGCTACTAGTTTGTGGTGGCCCAAATGTTTGGCGCTATTTACATCCAGGGGTTAATTAAGCGTTGTTTTGCTGGTGTGCTGACCCCAAGAAACCGTCAATTTCAACGCCAAAATATATACATTTTTCCTGTAGCATAATTCACAAGCGAAGGTTAATTACAATTTTATCTCTTGTTGTGTGGCGTAGAAAACACGCAATTGTAACACGCTACAAAGCTACTAGTTTGTGGTGGCGCAATTGTTTGGCGCAATTTACATCCAGGGGTTAATTAAGCGTTGTTTTGCTGGTGTGCTGACCCCAAGAAACCGTCATTTTCAACGCCAAAATACATACATTTTTCCTGTAGCATAATTCACAAGCGAAGGTTAATTACAATTTTATCTCTTGTTGTGTGGCATAGAAAACACGCAATTGTAACATGCTACAAAGCTACTAGTTTGTGGTGGCCCAATTGTTTGGCGCAATTTACATCCAGGAGTTAATTAAGCGTTGTTTTGCTGGTGTGCTGACCCCAAGAAACCGTCATTTTCAACACCAAAATACATACATTTTTTCCTGTAGCATAATTCACAAGCGAAGGTTAATTACAATTTTATCTCTTGTTGTGTGGCGTAGAAAACACGCAATTGTAACATGCTACAAAGCTACTAGTTTGTGGTGGCCCAATTGTTTGGCGCAATTTACATCCAGGGGTTAATTAAGCGTTGTTTTGCTGGTGTGCTGACCCCAAGAAACCGTCATTTTCAACGCCAAAATATATACATTTTTCCTGTAGCATAATTCACAAGCGAAGGTTAATTACAATTTTATCTCTTGTTGTGTGGCGTAGAAAACACGCAATTGTAACACGCTACAAAGCTACTAGTTTGTGGTGGCCCAATTGTTTGCCGCAATTTACATCCAGGGGTTAATTAAGCGTTGTTTTTCAGCTGTGCTGACCCCAAGAAACCGTCATTTTCAACGCCAAAATATATACATTTTTCCTGTAGCATAATTCACAAGCGAAGGTTAATTACAATTTTATCTCTTGTTGTGTGGCGTAGAAAACACGCAATTGTAACACGCTACAAAGCTACTAGTTTGTGGTGGCCCAATTGTTTGCCGCAATTTACATCCAGGGGTTAATTAAGCGTTGTTTTGCTGGTGTGCTGACCCCAAGAAACCGTCATTTTCAACGCCAAAATACATAAATTTTTCCTGTAGCATAATTCACAAGCGGTTAATTACTATTTTATCTCTTGTTGTGTGCCGTAGAAAACACACAATTGTAACACGCTACAAAGCTACTAGTTCGTGGTGGCCCAATTGTTTGGCACAATTTAAATCCAGGGGTTAATTAAGCGTTGTTTTGCTGGTGTGCTGACCCCAAGAAACCGTCATTTTCAATGCCAAAATATATACATTTTTCCTGTAGCATAATTCACAAGCGAAGGTTAATTACAATTTTATCTCTTGTTGTGTGGCGTAGAAAACACGCAATTGTAACACGCTACAAAGCTACTAGTTTGTGGTGGCCCAATTGTTTGGCGCAATTTACATCCAGGGGTTAATTAAGCGTTGTTTTGCTGGTGTGCTGACCCCAAGAAACCATCATTTTCTCCAATAATAGATTTTTATTAAGGCATTTTCCAAAATTTTTAACATTGCAAAACACAGAAACACATTTGCAAATGGGTACAAAGGAGGTACAGTCTAAAAATGAAGACATTGGAAATGTACATCAAAAAAGAGAGTAAGACATAAACCTTCCTAAGTAAAAAGAAAAACAAAAAAACTTATGACCGGACTAGTATGATCCTAAACTAACCAAAAATATAGACCATACAATAGTAGAGACCTGGACACCAGGTCCCAATGGGTCATTAGTGCCCTGTGTCAGCATAGGAAAATAACAAAGGACAAACAAGAAAAAAAAAAGAGTAGCAAAGAGAGGGGAGGGGTATGCACGTAGCCGGGCGCACAGGCAGCACAAGAGAGAAGGATTCCAAGAATCCTATTGAGGAAGAAGAGACAAAGGCGTCAGACACCAAGGGTCTAAGCAGAAGTAAAATACTAACAACCTCCTAGGCCCTGAAATTCCGGACTGGCTTGGTAAATAAGCCAAGGGGCCCATGTCCGGGAAACATGTATTGCATCCTCGGGCGT
The DNA here is from genome assembly GCA_025379985.1 of Phyllomedusa bahiana. NCBI lineage: Eukaryota > Metazoa > Chordata > Amphibia > Anura > Hylidae > Phyllomedusa > Phyllomedusa bahiana. The sequence continues at coordinate 43,184 of JAODAL010020677.1, read as the reverse complement.
ATGTGCAATCAATTCCTCCATACGATAGGTGGATGCAACTTCGCTCACCCATTCCATTATGGAAGGAGGGACGGTTTGCCTCCAGTGGCGCGGAATCACCGTCTTTGCAGCTTGTAGGAGGTGTCTTGTCAAAGACTTCTTGTAGGAGGACTGTGAATGACCAAACATAAACAGGAGAGTGGCCTCTGGGGAGTCTGGAATAATTATTCCAGTACAGTCCCTGATAGCCCGAAGAACCGTCTCCCAGAAGCCCCGCAGATCCTGACAACCCCACCAGATATGACTCATAGTACCGATCTCCCGAAGGCACCTCCAGCACGTATCAGGCACGCTCGGGTACCATTTGTGGAGTACTGCCGGTACCCTATACCATCTGGAAAGTACCTTAAAACTCGTCTCTTGGGCCTTACAAGCTATCACCGCCTTGTGAGTAAGAAAGAAACACTTCTTCCATTGCTCAGCAGAGAAAGTTTTCTGGAGTTCCTTTTCCCACGCTGCGCAGTAATGAGTGAGAGTTTGAGAACCAGGCAGTAAAAGCATTGGTAAAGCAAAGAAATCAGATGTCGCGGCAGCGCAGAAGCGACACACAGCTTCTCGAAGGGAGTAAGGGGTCTGCATATATCTTGTTTCGAGATGGTGGAATTAAAGAAGTGCCGCAGTTGCAAGTATTCAAAATGATGTCTACGAGATGCTAAGTGGCCATGTACTATATCCTCCAATGGGAGTAGGGATCCCTGTCTATGGATGTGCACAGCCAAAATGGGATGAGACCTAGAGCTCCCCAGGAAAGAGCTACCAGAGCATCCCGGGGGGAAGGAGGGGTTGTCTGAGATGGGTAATAAAGGGCCGTTCAGGTTCAGCAGAGACTCCGAAGGTTTGGACTTTTGCAAGATAGTGAATGTGTGCATGGCACTAAAGGATAAGGTTAAGGGATCGGTTTGAGGGAGACTGAAGGACCAAGGGAGGGAAATCATGGACCTCGGACACATGGTCTGCGCAATGAAGACCCACAGCTTGGCCCGAGGGCTATGTATCAAATCAAGGAATCTCGCATTGGCAGCCGCCAAATAGTAAAGCTTACAATCGGGCAAACCCATTCCACCTTCCAGTTTAGGCCGGGACAGCAGTTCCCCTCTGATTCTCGGTCGGCGAGAATGCCATATAAATTCTGAGATGCACTGCTTGAGCCGGGCCCAAAAGGAAGAGGGTATGGTGATCGGGACGGTCTGGAATAGATATAATAGTTTTGGAAGAATCGTCATCTTAATGACATTCATTCTCCCAAACCACGAGAAGTCCTTCCGATTCCAGCCCCCCAACAATCGGACAATCTGGGCAAGTAAGGGCGAAAAATTGGAGGCAAATAACTGTGATAAATCCGCAGGGATTTTGGTTCCCAGGTAAGAGATTTCCCTCCCAGGCCATGCAAAGGGGAAGTTCGATTTGATGTTCGCGACTAGGCTAGGGGGAAGGGAAATATTCAAGGCTTCAGATTTGGAGAAGTTAATTTTATAATTGGACCATGAGCTAAAACGGGCCAGTTCCGCCATCAGGGAGGGGAGAGATATAAAAGGATCTGTCAGGTAGATCAGCAAGTCGTCAGCAAAAGCCGAGCACTTGAACTCCTGCGTGCCAATCCATATCCCCCTGATGTCCGGATTGGTCCGAATAGCGGCCATCAAATGTTCCATGATCAAGACATATAGCAATGGGGACAGGGGGCATCCCTGTCTAGTGCCATTGCGAATATCAAAGGCTTCAGACAAGGAGCCGTTAATCTTCACCTTAGCCGAGGGATTATGATAGAGCGCTAAAATCCTGGAGGTAAAAAGGGGACCTAAGCCTATGTGGTGAAGGGTGTCCGACAGGGAGTCCCAAGAGATCCTGTCAAATGCTTTTTCAGCATCCAGTGACAGGATCATCAAGGGCTTCCCCCCCGAGCGAGCCAAATGGATGATATCCAGGGTCTTCAAGGTATTATCCCTCGCCTCCCTACCCGGGACGAAACCTACCTGATCTGGGTGAATCAGAGCAGGCAGGTGAGGATTAAGACGATTGGCTAGGAGCTTGGCATAGATCTTGAGATCTACATTAAGGAGAGAAATAGGTCTGTAGTTCCCGCAGGCCTGCGAGTCTTTCCCTGCCTTGGGCAAGACTGTAATGTGCGCAAGAGTGGATCCTGCCGGAAAGGGAGAAGAAGAAGAGACATTATTAAACGCCTCTAAAAGAATCGGGGACAGGGAGGGGATCAAAGTTTTAAAAAATTTGCCAGTAAAACGGTCTGGGCCCGGGCTCTTCCCACCAGGGAGTTCTTTGATAACCGCCTCCAATTCCTCTCCCGAGAACGGTTCCTCCAGAAGTTGTACCTCCTCAGCCGAAAGAGCTGAGAATGGAGAGGAAGGTTTCAAGTTCAATGAAGAGGAAGGAGACGGACCCGCAGGGAGATTGTATAAATTGGAGTAGTAGGAATGGAATTCTTTGGCAATCAGATCTGTGGTGTGGGCCAAAGTCCCTGTGCCTGTTTTAATACTCGGAATAAAGGACTGTGCAATTCTATCCCTTGTAGCCCGCGCTAGGAGATGGCCACTCTTGTTCCCAAACTCATAGAACCTGCTACGACAGGCCTGCAGGAGTTTACCCCAGGAGGCCTCAAAGAGTCTACGAACCTCAAGTCTGGCCATGAGTAGGTCTTGCAACACACTCCCGGACAGGGCTTGTTTATGCAAAAGTTCCAAAGAGGTTACCTTTTGCAGAGCTTTGGCGATGGCTGCTGAACGCGCTTTCTTAAGGCGACTACCATGTTTAATAAGCACGCCTCGCAAAACGCATTTAAGGGCTTCCCATTTAAGTATTGGGGATGTGTGATCTCCCACATGGTCAGAGATGAAGTGTTCAGTAGCCTCCTGAAGCTCAGCGTGGCATACAGAGTCCAACAATAGCGATTCATTAAGCCTCCAGGTTCTAGCTTGAGCAGAGAGAAATGGGAGGTGAAGAGTGACATAAACCGGCGCATGGTCTGACCAGAGTATACTCCCTATGGAGGAGGAACGCAACCAAGGGACGGCACCATGTTGAAGTAGAATATAGTCAATACGACTATATGTATTATGGGGAGAGGAGAAGAAACTATAATCCCTATCTGAAGGATGTTGAAGCCGCCAACCATCCAGGAGCTGAAATTGAAACAGGGCTTTTTTGACTCTTTTGATAGCGGAGTACGAGATAGTGGAGCGCCCGGTGGAGTTATCCATAGTCGGGTCGAGAGTGAGGTTAAAGTCCCCGCAAAAGAGGACTGTACCCTGTGCATGAGAATTCAGTTTATCCAGTACTTCCAACAAAAAAGCCAGTTGCCCATGATTAGGGGCATATACATTTACAACTGTAAAGACATGCCCAGCAATGTTTAAAATCAAGATCAGGTATCTGGCTTCAACATCAGGGATACAATCAATTATGGTGTGGGAGAGGGACTTATGGATAGCAATAGCAACCCCCCGTGATTTAGAATAGGGGCAGTTGGCAAAATGCCAATGGGGGAAATATCGATCTTTAATTATTGGGGCATGGTCTGTCTTAAAGTGTGTCTCCTGAAAACATACAATCTGAACCTTTTGACGCTGGAAATGGTAGAGAATTTGTGCTCGCTTCTGAGGAATGTTCAGACCCTTGGCGTTGAAGGACGCTATTTTAAGATCCCCCATTTAAACAGCAAAGGGGGTAAGGTAATGCGGTGTGCCCGCCTCTTGCGCCCGGCCACGACAGGGAGGAAAAGAAAACGGAGGAAAAAGGGAGAAGAAGAAAAAAAAAGAAAAACAACCAAGAACGGCAGGGGAAAAGAAAGGAGTATTGTACCCCTGCAGAAACCACTACAAGAACATCTGAACCTATAGGAAAACCAAGGGGCCAGAAAACGGTCACAAGGAATTCCTAGCCCTACTTGGGGGATAAGGGAAACAGGCATAATGGGAAGTAGCTCCCGGATAGTGCTGACCAATATTTATGTATGAGCATCCTAAACATTAATTAAAAAGAAAAAAACATGAATACATCAAAGTAAACATAACATGAACCTCAAATGTATCCAATGGGGCAAGCAGATGTGAATAAACAATGACCCTTACACCTTAAAGCTAAGGGGGATTAACAGGTGCGGACCCTGAGACCAAATATGTTTTCACTGAGCGTGATCCCTTAGAACGGGGCTTTCGCGGCGGGAGTCCCGGATCATCCCCGCATGAAATCTGAGCAGGGTTCAAGGGACCACCACCCCCACCCCTGGGGAAAGTAACAGAGGGCCAGTCAGGCAGGGAAATATTTGAAATCTGCAAGTCCTGAAGAAACCGTGGAACATCTTCGGGAGAACGCAGAGTATGAGTGCGGTCATCCTGTCGTACAATGAGAGCGAAAGGGAAACCCCACCTATAAGGTATATTTCTTTCACACAACACAGAGAGAATAGGTTTGAGCATAGCCCTTTGCGCCAGGGTATGACGTGAGACATCTGGGAAAATTTGTATGGGTCGATCTTGGTAGGTCAAAGACCGTCGCCTACGGGCTTTTTGCATGATTTCTTCTTTAAGAGCATAGAAGTGTATGCGGCAAATAACGTCCCGTGGGAAATGAACATCTTTGCTAGGTGGGCGCAATGCTCTATGGACTCTGTCCAGCTCAATGAACGTAGTGGGCGCTCGGTCAAGGATATCATTAAAAATGTTGGAGACTGTGGAGTACAAATCAGAAGAGGGGATGGACTCCGGGAGGCCCCTGATCCTGACGTTGTTTCTCCTCCCTCTATTCTCGACATCGTCCAAATGCTGTTGGAGGGCAAATAATTGTGCAGAGTGTTGTTGTACTGTTCCCTGCAACTCCCGCAGGGAGGCTGAGGAGGAATCTTGTGATTGTTGCAAACAGTCCACTCTTGTAGACACGGTGGACAGATCAGAGCGGAATTGGTCTAAATCCTTCCTACAGTCCGCCAGAAGTTGTTTCGCCATAAGGGAGATATCCTGTTTGGTGGGGAGGTCTTGAATGAGACGTTGAAGGTCGGCCATCGTGACAGGGGCACTATTGTAGACGGCTGAGGGTGTCGCAGTTGGTGCTTGCGGTGTCTGGAGGGCAGCAGAAGCCCCAAGAGGCGAATAGGGCTGGCCTGCAAGAATTGGTGGGGAGTCATCCATACTGTACTGTGGGCTACCCCCGGGTGTTGAGAGGGCGCCAGGCATATATAAAGCTCCAACTGGAGAGCATGGGGCAGAGGTACTACCTGCCTGAGAAGGCACATGGAGCGCTTCCTGTGAGCAGCCAGGGGGGCCCTGGTGCGAAAGGTCACCCCAAGAGGACCCAGTGGACCACGCTGGTGAGGGTCCCGACAGCACCGGGCATGAGGAGCGCTGAGGGCCTTGCTGGGGCTGGAAGGCCGGGGCAGACCAGTCCAATGCTGAGTGTGAGACCAGACACTGCGAGTCTCTCCTTGACCCCACATCCCGCAGCCCAGATCCCTCCGGGGCATGCCCTGTAGGTGAGGCCGTGGGTGGGACCTGCAGCTGGGTGGGACCCATAGGTCCTGTAGCCCCCAAGCCCATCATATGCTGAGGGGAGGTAATGGGACCCTGAGACACACAGTCCTGGGGAGAGGCCGTGCCCTGGGAGTCCACTGGGCTATTACTGGGGGGGCCAGCAGCAGAGGGGCCAAGTGGAGAGGGTGCTCCGGGAGGGTCAGGTACCTGCAGTCCTGTCCAGGTAGAGGGGCTCTCCTGCCTTGCGGCTTCAGGTGCGGCAGAGGAGGATGTCGGCCGCAGGAGACCGGAAGCCGCACCCCCCGACACAGCCGCCGGTGTTCCGTCCGGGATCTGCGGAGAGGATGTCGCCGCGGCTCCAGCAACTGCAGGGAGAGGCCGCGAGTGAGGTCCGGCAGACGTGCGCACGGGCCAGCAGACTGGTACCAGCCGGGACCATATCCTGTGCCACTCCATCAGCGGCAGCTGCACGCGCTGTCTCCCCTCCTACCGCATCGGCGGCGGGTGTCCGGGCTCCGCTCTGTCCCACGATGTCAGCGGCAGCTGCACGGGCTTTGTCCCTTCCTGCAGCATCGGCGGCGGGTGTTCGGGCCGTGCTCGGCCCCACAGCGGCGGGCATCCGAGCCTCCTCCCGTTCTGCAGCAACAGCAGCTGGCGTCCGGGCCTTTTCCCGTCCCACGGCAGCAGCGGCAGGCACACGAGTCGCCTCCGGTCCCGCGATCCCAGCAGCTGACGATCGGGTCATGCCCCGGGCAGCGGCGGGGACTTGGGCCACGGCCCGTCCCGCGGCATTAGTAGCAGAAGCCCGGGCACTGTGTTGAGAAGAGCAGACGGCTGAGGACATCGGGACTTGTGCAGCGGGGGGTTGTGACCTCCCCCTCCGGCGGCCTGATCGCGTGGACGACATACCAGGTGAGTCCACCGTGCTCTTCTCTATGCCAGGCGATGAGGGGGGCCCGGCGGCCATCTTGAGAGGCCTTGTCAGCCATGTCCTCCTGCTCCATCAAGGCCGAGTAACGGCCGAAGTAAGTCTCAATGTGCCCCTGAGAGGTGTCCAGGGGGTTAATGGAGCCTGCCTTGTTCTTCTTAGAGGTCTTCCCCATGATAGACGAGCCGATGGAAGTGGATGCTCAGATCTTCGGCCGGGAGCTCACAAACCAGCTTCCTCACTCGGCCATGTCAAGCCACGCCCCCCCAGAAACCATCATTTTCAACGCCAAAATATATACATTTTTCCTGTAGCATAATTCACAAGCGAAGGTTAATTACAATTTTATCTCTTGTTGTGTGGCGTAGAAAACACGCAATTGTAACACGCTACAAAGCTACTAGTTTGTGGTGGCCCAATTGTTTGGCGCAATTTACATCCAGGGGTTAATTAAGCGTTGTTTTGCTGGTGTGCTGACCCCAAGAAACCATCATTTTCAATGCCAAAATACATACATTTTTCCTGTAGCATAATTCACAAGCGAAGGTTAATTACAATTTTATCTCTTGTTGTGTAGCGTAAAAAACGCCATTGTAACACGCTACAAAGCTACTAGTTTGTGGTTGCTCAATTCTTTTGCGCAATTTACATCCAGGGGTTAATTAAGCGTTGTTCTGCAGTTGTACTCAGTAAAAGAAACTTTGTTTTTCACCGCCACAGAAGAAATTCTGTAGCATAATTCATATCTGAAGGTTAATTAAGCCTGTTTGTGCTTTTATATTCAGTAAAATACACAGAGTTTTTAAACGGCACATACAAGTCAATTTTTCCTGCCCATTTGTGGAGCGCAATTTATATCCAAGGGTTACCCAAGCTTCTTAGTGGGTTCATTTGGCGTCAAATACAGGGTGTGTATTTATCATATACAGATATCTTCATCAAACAGTGTCTGTACATTTTAGAACAAACAGTATGTCAGACAGAGAGGTGGCAGGCTCTTCACCTGCGAGTGGCAGGCACAAACATTCCAGGCCCAGGTCGCAGCACAGCAAGGGGACGTCGCAGCAGGGGTCACTCGGTGAGGCCACAACTGCCGCTGTCATCTAGCGGCCGTGTGTTGACCAGCAACCCAAGGGTTCTTGATTGGTTGACTAGGTCATCCACTTCCTCCCAGATGACATCTGACAACCCCAGCCAAGAGTCCGTGGGATCGTCAGACACAACCCTTAGTTGCATGGCCCGGGAGCGGGTCAGCGGCCCCCACCTGTCCTCAACCCGCCTCTGTCCCATCCGGTTCCCTCAGCCAGAGATCTACTATGTGGTCTGGGCTCAGCGCCACTCTATAGCGAGGATGAACAATTTGAGGAGGGCAGTCAGCAGCTACTTGGCAGCGAAGAAATGGGGCCAATATCCCCTGCTTCTTGCAGTAGGCGGCAAAGTATAGATGTTGAGAGTGGCATGGGAGGTCATGTTGTGAGGGGTCAGCCTCTGCATACCAAGACCGGTGATGAGGACAGCAGTGACGATGAAACACAAATAGATGATGATGTAGCCGACCGCACTTGGGAGCCGGGTGAGGCAAGGGCTTCATCATCGTCAGGAGAAGAGGGCGTCAGCTTGCGCGTCAGGCAGCGGCGCAGCCAGCAAGTGGGTTGTGTGGCCGTGAGTCAGCAGGGTAGCAGCAGTGTGAGGTCGGGAGCCAAGCGGCCACGGGGTAAAAAAACCCGCTTCGCAGGTCCAAGAAAGTAGCGGCACAGGGGCTCAGCGAGGCAGCGGCGGTAGTAGTCACTCAGTGCGGAGCGTTGGCGGTAAAATCCGATACTCGGCGGTGTGGCAGTTCTTTGCTAAGACACCGGAGGAGCCGAATATGGGTATATGTAGAATCTGTAAGCAGAAAGTGAAGCGTGGCCAGGTTGCTAACGTTGGCACCACGGCCCTGCGTCAACACATGCAGCGTCACCATCCGGTGGCCTGGGAGAAACGTGGCTCAGATGTGGTGGTCCATCCTGCCGCCGCAGCAACAGCAGCAGCGCCCAGTGGCACGCATGCCATTGCAGCCAGTCAAGGCTCCACCACCTCTGCAGAAGGGAGCTGTTTCTCTTTGACATCATCTCCCGGTCCAGATGCTCCTGCTCCTCGCTACTCATGGCGCCAGCAGTCATTCAGCGAGGCGATTGCAAAGAGACAACAGTATGCGTCCAACCATCCTAAGGTGCAGCAGCTGACCGTGCTCCTGTCCAAGTTGTTGGTACTGCAGTCCCTCCCTTTCCAAATGGTGGACTCTGCACCATTCAGAGTACTAATGGCTTGTGCCGAGCCGAGATGGAGAGTTCCAAGCCGTAATTTCGTTTCCAAAAAGGCAGTACCAGCACTTCATAAATATGTAGAACAGAAGGTGGGCCAGTCCTTAAGCTTATCGGTTTGTTCCAAGGTGCACGGCAGCGTGGACGTCTGGAGCTGTAACTATGGTCAGGGCCAGTACATGTCCTTTACGGCCCACTGGGTGAATGTGCTTCCAGCCCAGGCACACCAACAACTTGGACAGGAGACGCCGCTTTCTCCTCCACGTTGTCAAACTGCTGCTCCTGCGCCAATGTCCGCCTCCTCCTCCTCCACCACCACCACCATCTCAGCCTCCACAAGTACTGCTCCATCATACCACATGTGTAGGGCACAGCGGTGTCACGCAGTTCTACACCTGGCTTGCCTCGGCGAACGAAGTCACACAGGGGAGGAACTGCTCCGCGTCATGCAGCAAGAAATCGATGTGTGGCTTTCTCCGCGCCAACTGCAAATTGGAACCATGGTGTTGGACAATGGGAGGAACATGGTGTCCGCGCTGCACCAAGGAGGGATGGTCCATGCGCCCTGCATGGCGCACGTGTTCAATCTGGTTGTGAAAAGGTTCCTGAAGTCTTCCACCAATCTTCAGAACATTCTGAAAATGGCCAGGAAACTGTGCATGCACTTTATCCATTCATACAAAGCCAGGAACACCATCCTCGAGTTGCAGCGGCAGAACGGCCGCCCCCAACACAAGCTGATATGCGATGTTTCCACCCGTTGGAATTCCAGCCTGCACATGTTGGACCGACTGTATGAACAGAGAAAGGCCATTAACGATTTTTTGATGATCCAGGCAGACAGAAGTACTTCCCTGTGTAACTTTGATGTCAGCCAGTGGCAGCTCATGCGTGACACCTGCCATTTGTTGAGGCCATTCGAGGAGGCGACGTTATTTGTCAGTTGCCAGGACTACGGGATGAATAACATCATTCCACTGCTTCATGTCCTGGAACAAAAGCGGAAAAATCTGTCTGGGCAGGGGACTGGAGACGTGGCGACTACATCTCGTGGCCACATGAGTACGGTGGGGACTGAAATGGAGGAGGAGGAGGAGGAGGACATTGGAGCAGAAGCATTGTCTGGTGAAATGAGTGGATTTTCTACCCAGGTGACAAGAGAGGAGGAGCAGGAGCAGCTGGAGGAGGTGGATGGAGATGAGGAAGACGAGGCAGATGACCCGCAAGCACCGTGGCAGTATACAGTGGAAATGGAGGCAGGGAGCCCCTCGGAGTCACTTGTGCAGATGGCCCGCAGCATGCTTATTTGCCTGGCTAGTGACAGCCGAATAGTCAGCATCTGGCAGAGGGATGACTTCTGGCTCTCCACCCTATTGGACCCTCGCTACCGGTCCAAAATGGGAGCCTTTTTCCCAGCTATTGAGAGGGAGGACAAACTCAAATACTATAGGGAAATCCTCCGTAATCAGTTGGCCGCTGCCTATGTGCGGCATCGTCCCTCCTCTGACAGGTCTGACCAGGGGGTTCCTCAGCGCTCACGGCTACTGCCGCGGCTGCTGGATGAAGGTGGGGGGGTAGGAGCAGTACCAGCTCCATCAGCAGTAACCTAAGTCTGGAGTCACTGATGAGCAGCTTCCTTCACCCGCCTAGTGAGGAGGGTAGTCGCCAGCAGCAGCAGCAGGACCTGGAGCAGTCCCTGAACCAACAGGTGGTGGCCTACTTGGACAGCACTCTGCCACCCCCAGTTAGAAGATCCGCTGGACTACTGGGCAGCCAAACTGGATGTGTGGCCGCAACTTGCCGAGTTTGCAGTGGAGAAGCTGTCCTGCCCGGCCAGTAGTGTGGCATCAGAGCGGGTGTTCAGTGCGGCGGGGGCCATCGTTACCCCAAGGAGAACCCGATTGTCCACGGGAAATGTGGAACGACTGACCTTTGTCAAGATGAATCAGGCGTGGATCGGCCAGGATTTCCACACACCAATGCCTTAGGCGTCAGACTACATCAGCCATGACGCCTCACCCAAACTGTGAGAAATGAGTCTGGGTTCAAACTACCTGCCTCAGCCACTATTCTGATGCCGCCACTTGCCTGATGCCACACATCTGCTGACAGTTTCTCCATCTGCCACCAACCATCTTTACCAGGGACTGGTATTGCCACCCACCTCCACACTCTGTCATTGTGCCACTGCCTGACCTCATGCTGCTGCTGTGGCTGCTGCCGTGACCTCCACACTGTGTCATTGTGCCACTGTCTGACCTCATGCTGCTGCTGTGGCTGCTGCCGTGACCTCCCTCACACTCTGTGTTCATGTCTGTGCCCACTGTACTGATCTCATGCTGCTGCTGTGGCTGCTGCCATGACCTCCACACTGTGTCATTGTGCCACTGTCTGACCTCATGCTGCTGCTGTGGCTGCTGCCGTGACCTCCACACTGTGTCATTGTGCCACTGTCTGACCTCATGCTGCTGCTGGTGACTGCATGCCCAAGTGAACGCTCCCACTGTGTCATTGTGTCACTGTCCCTTGACCTCATCGTGCTGCTGCTGTGGATTGTCTGCTGCCGTGCCCTCCACACACTGTGTCATTGTGCCACTGTCTGACCTCATGCTGCTGCTTTGGCTGCTGCCGTGACCTCCACACTGTGTCATTGTGCCACTGTCTGACCTCATGCTGCTGCTGTGGCTGCTGCCGTGACCTCCACACTGTGTCATTGTCCCACTCTGTGGCCTACTCCTGTTTTTGCCACCTCCAGAATGTCATTGTGCCACTGCCTGACCTCATGCTGCTGCTGTGGCTGCTGCCATGACCTCCACACTGTGTCATTGTGCCACTGTCTGACCTCATGCTGCTGCTGTGGCTGCTGCCGTGACCTCCACACTGTGTCATTGTGCCACTGTCTGACCTCATGCTGCTGCTGTGGCTGCTGCCGTGACCTCCACACTGTGTCATTGTGCCACTGTCTGACCTCATGCTGCTGCTGTGGCTGCTGCCGTGACCTCCACACTGTGTCATTGTCCCACTCTGTGGCCTACTCCTGTTTTTGCCACCTCCAGAATGTCATTGTGCCACTGCCTGACCTCATGCTGCTGCTGTGGCTGCTGCCGTGACCTCCACACTGTGTCATTGTGCCACTGCCTGACCTCATGCTGCTGCTGTGGCTGCTGCCGTGACCTCCACACTGTGTCATTGTCCCACTCTGTGGCCTACTCCTGTTTTTGCCACCTCCAAAATGTCATTGTGCCACTGCCTGACCTCATGCTTCTGCTGTGGCTGCTGCCGTGACCTCCACACTGTGTCATTGTGCCACTGTCTGACCTCATGCTGCTGCTGTGGCTGCTGCCGTGACCTCCACACTGTGTCATTGTGCCACTGTCTGACCTCATGCTGCTGCTGTGGCTGCTGCCGTGACCTCCACACTGTGTCATTGTGCCACTGTCTGACCTCATGCTGCTGCTGTGGCTGCTGCCGTGACCTACACACTGTGTCATTGTGCCACTGTCTGACCTCATGCTGCTGCTGTGGCTGATGCCGTGACCTACACACTCTGTCATTGTGCCACTGTCTGACCTCATGCTGCTGCTGCCGTGACCTCCACACTGTGTCATTGTGCCACTCTGTGACCTATTCCTGTTTTTGCCACCTCCAGAATGTCATTGTGCCACTGTCTGACCTCATGCTGCTGTGGCTGCCGCCGTCACCTCCACACTCTGTCACTAATGTTGCCACCTGAGCTCTCAGCTTGTTTTTTTCCAGCTTTCTCTGGCATGACTTTATCAGGCAACATTCCCGCTTCAGTTTTTTGGTCAGTTTTGCCCTCTTAAGTGCCCAGGGAATTTTAGAGTGAAGCGATTCTAAGAGCGGCGGCAGTCATGTGCGTGTCATACTAAAACACAACATTGTATGAAGACCAAACCAAGCTCCCTCTGCATATTTAAGCATGGCACAACATTCTACAGCACCCTGCAGGCTCTGTGCAGCCTGGAAATAGCTGTTTTTTAACGTGATTCGTGCCGAAGTAATTCGGAACGAAGTTATTTTTTGCCGAGAAATTCGGCGAAGTGAACGAAACGAATTTCGGGAAATTCGCCCATCTCTAGTCTTTATATATTGCACGTAAAAGCTGCCTGTATAACCATACAATTTTTAATGTGCCAGCAAATGGCCCATATATAATCTGTTTGTAAAGGATAACTGTTATAGAATGTATTATGTGTAATGTCTATTCCACCCACAAGATGGCATCTGTGTTCAGACACACCCTGATATGCCAAAATGGCTGCTCACCTTAGATAATTTTCTTCTCTCTAAAAAAGAGAGAGGAGGGTCATTTAAAATATAGATAAGAAGAGCCAATCAAGAGGGTGGAGGTTGCTTAAGGAATGTGTACACCCCCCACCTGTTAAAACCTTAAGTTTGAGTAATAAAATTTGGAGAACTCTTTGTCTGTGTAAGTGTCAGGCCGTGATTTCTCTGGTATGTGCTAACTAATATACTGATTTGGTCCCCTGCTGGAAAGTAGAGCCCTTTTGCGGTTCCATCTGCAACAATGCCACACCATTATATGACTTGACCAATGATTCTGTGGCTTAACTTTCCACACACTGATGAGACCAGGATGACTTTTGAGGAGCTCAAGAAAGCTCTCCTCTCAGCCCCTTCTCTAGGCCAACCAGACTACTCAAAACCATCCCACTTGTTTTGCCTTAAAGTCAAATAACATGCACAAACTGTGCTAACTCAAATCCCCAATAGATAGCTAGCTGCAGTGGTCAGTTAGATCCAGTTGTAAAGAGAGAATGCATATATGCCTTAGAGCCATAGCGGCTGCTGCATTTGCTGTAGAAAAAACTGCCGAGTTGTTGCGGTGCACATTTTGAATGTCTGGGTTCCCCATTCTGTGCATGCACTCCTGAATTGTCAGGGTACGCACAGGCCCAACTCACTAGGTGGGAGCCTGGTCTCCTTCAGCCTAGTCATATCCACCTGCACAGGTGCTTTAAATTGAACCCTGTTACTTTGTTGCCACATGGGGTTCAGAGAGAAGAGGGTAGTGAGTCAGAGAGCCCAAAGGAAGATGAGGATTTTGAGGGGGGGGGGGTGGGGGGCGGAGACCATGTCTGTTTGGAGCATACCCAAACACTGCCGCACCCAGATTTAAGGGAGGAACAACTTGAAAACTCAGACTTAGTACTGTGTGTAGATGGCAGTTGTCACAAGAGAAATAATTCAGGTATGTTATAATTCAGAAACGCTGTGGTAGATTACTGTGTACGCTGAAACCTTAGATTCCCCTTATTCTTTCTTGCCCTAATAAAAGCATGTGAAGTGTCTGAAGGAAAGACAGTAAACGTTTACACCGATATACGATACGCTTTTGTCGTGGTATACGTTTTTTGGTGTTAACTTTTTAATTTTTTGATTGCTAAAGGCTCCCTAGTGAGCTATGCCAAGGAGATCACTAAGTTGTTGGAAGTAATACACCTTTCAAATAAGATAACTGTTGTTAAATGACAAGTATGCACTTAAAATGAAGCAACTAGAGTATCTTGTGTTAACTTAATGTCTGTGAAAACTAATGTTGTGTCTTTACTTGAAACTTTTAAAACTTTGTTATCCAAATTGCTCTCCTTAGGAAAAGGCCCAATGGAAGGTTATAGGGTGTGCCCAGATTTCAGATGATCTATGGACTGACAGTGAAGGCAAGCTAATGACCCTCAAAATTTCTTGCCAGCGCTAGCTGAAGGTACCCATGTGGGAAGACAGCGATAAGAAATTTGGTCTTCACATACTGGTGTGCACCTGGTTTCAATGTAATGCAGAGCGGAAGTGTCTGTCATGACAGACATACCTCCAGCAGAGTGCTAACGGAGCAGTGAGAGCCTTACCTTCACACCTCCCATCAACCATGGGCCCTTTCCAAGATCCTACAGGTAGAATTCATACAGCTACCAAAAGTAGGACGATTATTGTATGTCTTGGTTTGTGTTGATTAATTTTTAGTCTGTACCCCAGGTTGCTTCTAGTGAGCAGAGACTTGCACTCACTAGTAATGTATTACACACCATTTGTGCTAGGATTGGTAAAACAGTAGTTATATTTGTCGTACCCTCAAAGGACATTTAGCCAAAAGTTGCAAAGAAACTGTTATGAGGTGGCCAGATGCCTTACCTCTTGTTGTATGGGACATGCGCACTACCCCCAGAGGGGTACTTCAACTTTCATCATATGAAATCCTGTTTGCAAAAATTGTCTAATTACACACTCTCATCTCCAGAGACTCAACAACACTCAGTGTTAGCAACTCCAACTGTGGATTATGTGCTGCAACTCTAAGGACAATTGAGAGACTTACATCGCCAAGTGGGGGACATGCAACCTGTTCCTACTCTCGCTTGTCACAACACCAAGAGACTGTGTCTTGATCCGTACGTTCTTAAGTTCTGGTTCTCTTACAGAAAGGTGGTCCATATCAAGTCCTGATGACAACTCCTTCAAGGGTGACAGTCAAAGGAAGAGGGATGTGGATCCATGCTATGCATCGCACTGCCAATGTGCAACTCCCATCAAGTAAAATCCAGACGTTCCTGCTGTCCAGCCAGACAGTGAAGCTGAAGATATCCTGAGTTCTTCTACTCCTGAGGTACTACCGTACCATAAGTGGCCCTGCCATAAGCCACCACCTAAGCCGCAGCTGAGGTAATCAGGGTGTCATCCGTCCATCACGTGAAGACAAGATGCCTTTCCTGTTTAATAAACTACTTGGTCCCCAACCCAACAAGAGACTTTGGGTCACAATAGTGGGAGGATGGTTGGTTGTTGTTCTTATTGCTGCCCTATCACAGGAATTCATTGGCTCTGCATCAGCTGAAGATTACTACGATAACATGGGCAGGAAGATGCCCACAGGTGAGAGTGAGGAAAAGCACATCTATTATATATAACTGTATTGAGAATGACTGCAAACATTATGGGTACGAGGCTAGGTGCATAATATGGTGTTTCCTTAAACAATTTTTATTTGCAAGACAAATTTACAAAGAATATGTCATACATTCCTAATAGTATCTAATTGACATCACGTGAATACATACATCTTTGTATGATAGAAGTTTGAGAAATGTCCTTGTCTTACAATTTTTAAACTGTGAATCAAAAAATAAGGAAAAACATCTAATAAACTGAAATTAACAGAAATTTGAACATCCTTTAGTCCTTCTTGGCTATTACTAAGGTCACTATTGCGCTAATAGACAAACTCCACCTGATATATCCACTGGCCAAAATGGGGAAAATGGGGGAACAAAAAAAAAAATAAAAAAATCGTAAATCCCACAATACTTCTTCCAACCACTAGTCTTTAACTTCTAATTTTCCCAAGTTACCTGCAAGTTTCTCCTTTAGATAGTAAGAAGTATATTCAAAAGGTTTCATAATCTGGTCAACTCCGGGTGGGTAAAGGCAAATTCCATAAAGTTCCTCCATTTTTTTTTTTTTTTTAAACCCATTTTTTTTTATTTGATTTTCATACTTTTTGTTTAAAAACATGGAGTAAAATCGAGGAATTTTTCCCAAAAAAAAAACGACCCTTTTATAAAATTTACAATCCCGTTGAATAGATTTTCCCCAATATCCCAAAAAAAATTTTTTGGTCGCAAGAAACATGGGGTTTTAGGGGTTTCATTTTTGAAAAAAAAATTTTTTTAATTAAAACTTAAATTTGTGCAAATCTTTAAATGTTTCCCTTTTTTTGAGCATTAAATAAAAAAATTTAATGAAAAAAAAAAAAACCTAAAGAAAATGTAATAGAGGGAAAAAAGGGCAAAAGGACAGAATTTAACAAAGGCCCCAAAAAGTGAGTCTGATTTCCCACTTTCCCAGCGTTTAGAAGGGATGTATGAGAATCTTTTTCCCTGAAGGGGATTGTTTCTTTCCCCAGGCAGGGAGATGAGGGGGGGGGGGGCCCCAACCGGGCCGCCCCTTTTGAGACCACCACAACATCGGAAGAAAGTATCAGAAGATGTGGAGGTTTAGAAATTTAGACCCGGGTCGCCTTTTTTCAGGGGGGTTTAAAAAAGGGGGGGTAGGAGGGTCTCCTTTTTTCCAAGGGGCTCCCAGGTCCCCAGAAAAGGCCCTCCCTGGGCGTACCACCCTGTATCTAAAGGGGGACATAACTGGGGAAGTCTCTTCTTTGGGAGAATTTGGCGAGGAATAAAGGGGTTTTCCTTTTTTTAAAAAAAACCTCTCTGCCCGCAGTTCTTTGTGTCGTTCTGCATAAGTTTGTCTGAAACCCAAAGTATTGCTTCAGATTTATCCCCCAAACAGGGAAAACGGGGGGGGGTTGGGGTTTTCGGGGCCATGCAGAAAAAAGACACCCCTTTTTAAAGGCCCCCAAAGGGTTGATGTGGACAACAGGGGGAACATTTTTTCATCCCTTTAGCATTTGTTTTCGCCGCCACTGGGGGCCTGGCTTAGTGAAATATCAACAGGTCGTGGGGTCTTGGTTAAAGTGTTTCGCCAGTTTTTCGCACATAGTCAAATAAATTTGGGCCCCCAAAAACAACTGGGGTAGGGGGCCCTTTTGCCACATTTCCGTCCCCACATGTCGGGGGCCCGGGGACCCTTTGGAAATTTGGGGCACATTGGGCTTCTATCGGGGCAATTAGATTTAGGGGGGAAATTTAAAAAAACCATAAAAAAAGGCTTGGGGATTATTTTTGAAGGGGGGTCCCCTCCGTTTTCACATACCATTTTCCTTGCGAAACCCTCCCCGGGCCCGGGACAGAATTTTATGGGGACGGGGTCCCTACCCTTCCCCCCCACTTCGAAAAGGGGGCACTCGCCCCTTTTCCCCCTATCCCACTCTCCAGGTGGGTATAGATTTTCGGGGAGGGGAAGGGGGGGAAATGGGGAAACCAAAACAGAAAAATCGACCCTTTTTGGGGGCACATACCCTTCGGGGTTTTTTAAGTTTAGTTTTTTGCAAAAGGAGAGGATTTGCAATGGGGGCAAAACCGTGGGCCGATGGAAGTGAAATTTTTTCTGATTTGGGAAAGGGGACAACCCCCTTTCCCTCCCTCCATTTGATTAAGTCCTCCGTTTTTTTCCCCCCCCTACCCCCTCCACTTTTTTAAACAGGGGGTTTTGGGGGCCCCCCTTTGGGGAAATTCGGGTTTACCCCAAAAGGGGAGCTACGTGACATCTGGAAGGGGTAGCATCGAATTTAGGGGACATTTTTCCTGTTGGAATTTGTGTCCCTGATTAGAGGGCCCCTTAAACCTCTGGGGGGATTATGAAATTTTTTGTATTTTGGGGCCCGCTTAAAGGGTGCCAGGGGTTGGGGGCTTTTAAAAACTCCCTTCCCTAGGTCAAAGGGTTGGGGGGAAATTCTATTTTGTTCCCCAAACCAGTTCCCAAAAAGGGAGGTGCCCTTGGGGAGGCACCCCAGTTTTGTAGAAGGGGGATTTTGGGGAAATTTTTTAGACCCCCCGGGTTTGACGGGGAAGCATAAAATTTTATTAAAGGGTTTATACTTGGGGTCTCTTCCCCCCCCCCGATAAAACGGGGGGAAGGGGAAGCGTGCGTTTGGGTTAATGTCGCTAGGGCGCTCAGCAAGGGGGGGGGCTGGGGGGGGGTTTAAGGGGAATTTTTTGGGAAGTTACCATTTAAGGGAAAACTTTCTGCCCGCCCAAAGGGAAGGGGGGGGTCCCGGCCCATTACAGGGGTTTCTTCAAAATATTTTTTTTATCAAGGGGGGGAAATTTTAGATTGAAAAAAGGGTTTTTTTGGGTTTTCCCAATTTTTATGCCGGGGGTATTTAATAGGGGAGGTTCCCGGGTTTGATATCTAACCCCAAACACCCCTCCCAAAATTTTTTGGGAAAGGAGGCCCCAGTTCCAGGAGCCCCACTCTTAGAGGAATTAACTTTGTACCCGATTATCTTCCGAAGTTTTCCAAAAAAGCGAAAAACCCTTCGGAAGGGGGGCTGCCCGGGGCAGAGAAAAAAAAGGAGAAAAACATCGGCAAAAAGGGCAATCTTTATCGGGCCCAGGGCCCAAACCCCTTTTCCCAAATTTAAAGGGGGTTTTGACCCCCCAAGAAGCGTCCCAAGGGGTTCTAAGGCAATGTCAAAAAAACAAGGGGGAGAGGGGGCACCCCCTGGCGGGGTCCCCCTTGCGAACGGGGAAAGCCCCCCGAGAAAAAAACCCTGGTAAGAACCGGGTTGCATTTGGGGTATTTTTTAATACGGAAATTTAAAGTTCTAAAAGCGCCTTACCCCCTTTAACCGGCCCGGAGAACTTTCCAAAAAACCCCCCCCCCCCCCGGGACATTACGAAGGGCTTTTTTCCGCATCAAAGGCAAATTAAACCGGGGTGTGTCCGGCGGGGGTGGGGGAAACCCCTTTAATGGGAAATTTTGCCGACCTTTTCTAATTTTTCCCCAGTTGGCCCTTAATAAATTTTGGGGGGCCCTTGGGAGGAAAATGGGTCCCAACGTGGAGATTTTAAAAAGGAGTTTAGGTAACATTTTTGTTGGGGCGATAAGAAAGAGGGGGAGAAGGGGGGTTTTCCCCCTTTTTTTGGGGAGTTCTTTTGGGGTGGGCTTTTTGGGGAATTCGGGGCAATGGTGCCCTTTTCCCAAAGGTATAGGTTAAAAAAAAAGCAGTCAATAGGGGGATAGATTCTTTTTAGTTTTTTAAAAAATTTTTCTCCAGAAAAACCCATCGGGCCGGGGGCCTTTCCAGTGGGGGCAGTTTTGCGAAGGGCTAACTGTACTTCTTGGGGGGTTTAATTTGGGGTTTAAGATCGTTTAATTGTTGGGGGGGACAAAGGGGGGGAGTGATATAGATGTCGGGAACCCTTTAGGCTCCCCTCCTTACGGCAGGGGGGGGATTTCTCCTTAAGTAAAGCTTTTTTTTTAAGGAATAATTTTAAAAGAGCTTATTGATCTTTTTGGATCGAGGTGATTTTGACCCTCAGGGGGGCGCAGGGGCGGTGATTTGGGGAATTTTTGGCAAAACCCCCCTTGGGACCAGTTAGACAAAACTTTTTCCCCCCCGCTTTTTTTTCCCGTGGCGGAATAAAGTAGATTTCAGGGGGGATGGGTTTTGGAAAACCCCCCTGCGTCCCAAACCACATCAAAGACTCTTTTGGGGCCCAACCCACCCCCCTTCTGGCTTCCCTGAGGGATCAGATAAAAATTCTTTTTATGGGCCTTTTTTACCTTTTCTGTGGGTTTTTTAATATTCATCGTTTAGCTTCCGTCGTAAGCGGGGGTTGTGGGCTATTATGGCCCCCCAAAGAACCTGTTTTGGGGGTTTCCCCAAAAAAAGGGGGAAAATTGTTGCATGCTCCCGGTTAGCTCCCCCAATTTTCCAACCCCCATCCAGGCCCGGGCCCCCGTAGAAATCCCTTTAATTTTTGGGGCCATATTTTGCGGGAAACCCCCAAAAAATGAAATAAGGGTTCCCCTTTGGGGGGGGAGGAACATCGCTATTTTGGCCTTTCACAACCCCGGGGGGGGAGGGGGGAATTTCAAAAATAAATTGTACGGTCTATTTAAAGGGGGGTTCAAAATTTCTTTTTTTTGGAGATCCCTAGGGGCCCTGGGGAATTTTTTATTTCGCGACCAGACTGCGGGGTTGAGGGGGGGGAAAAAAGGGGGAATTTTCCTTTTATTTTTCAGGGAGAAGGGGTTTTGTCCACGGCTGCCCTAAAGCCCCCTTTGGGGATTAAAAATTTGTGTAATAAAATTCCAGGGTTGGAAATTTTAGGGGGTTTGGGGGTTCATGGGGGGGTAAAGGGGCCCCCAAACCCTTTTTCCTACCCCAAGATTTTCTTTCCCAAAAACCACGTTTAAATTTGGTCCGGCCCAACCCTAAAATTTTAAAAAAGGAAAAGGGGCTGGGGGGGCCTTTTTTTTTGAATTATTTTCGCCCAATTAAAACAAAAAAAGGATTTTGCTTTTGGGAAAGTTGGGAACCATAAACTTTTAAAAAAAGGGAAAAAGGGGGGTTTTTTCAACCTTTTTGGGTTAAACAAATTTTCCAAAGGGGGGAAACCCAATTTTTACCTTTTTGGGGTTCAGGATTTTTGGGGAGTTTTACCTGGGGGGGGGGAAAAATTTTTTTTTAATTTTTTTTTCCCAAAGGGTTAAAATTACTCCTCCCCTTTCCCCTCCCTTCCGGGGGTTTTCCCACCAAATCCCAGGGGCCGAAAACCCATGGGGTTTTTGGGCCGCCCCCCGGGAAGAAATCCCCCCTTTCCCCCAAGTGTTGTCTACTGGGGGGAAAAGAAAAAACTTTTGGGGGAAAACCCTCTTAAAGGTCGCAAAAACCCGGGGACCCTTTTTTTTGGGGAGCGGGGGCCCTTTTTTAGTATTCCATGTCACGACCCCCCATGGGGGTGGGAGGGGGGGGGGGGGGGGAGGAGAAAGAAAAATGAAAGGGGGGCAAATAAAAACTTAGGGTTTTGGGACTAAAGGAAACCCTCTCAGGGGGGGGGGAACTCCCCAAAACCCCTCAAACCCTTGTGCCAATAGAACCAAGCAAAAATTTTGGCAAAACCCAGTAATTTGGTAGCCGGGCTTTGAGTACATTTTTGGGGATAAAAATGGGGGGAAGAAAAAAGGGGGGGGGAAAAAAAGGGGGAAAAAAAGGAAAAAAAAAAAAAGGAATAAAAAAGGGGAAAAGAAAAACTTTTAAAAAACAACCCCAAAATTTAAAACACCAGAAGAGCCCAAGGGGCTAGGGCCACTCAGAATTTCCAAATCGCGGATGTGGGGACTTCCTTTTTTCGGGCATTTAAAAAACCCCCCCTTTAAAAATAAACAGAAAAGAGAAACAGCCCCCTTCCCGCCCCCCTTTCCCTAACCCCAAAAAAAAGGGGGGGAGGGGTTAAAAATGGGGTGGGCCTTTTTCCCTAAAATTCAGGAAAAACCCTAGGGCTCCAAAAAATTAGGGGTTCCGTGGCCTTCCCCCCCACCAATTTCAATAAAAAAATTTTTTGTACCCCGGGGAAAATAAAGGGAAACCTTAGAAAAAACAAGCTTTAAAGGAAAAAATTTATTTATTTAAAAAGCAACCCCCTTTTCCAAAAATAAAAATCAACATAATAGAGGTAACCGAAAGAACCCAGAAATCCCAAAAATTTGGGCAGAAAAAACGGGGAATTTAAATTCCACGACCCCCCCCAAACCCGGTAGGAAAAGGGTTCCCGGCAATTTCTGGAGCAAAAAGTTCTGGGGGGGATAAGCCCAAGTGGGGGAACGCTGAGGATCGCGGGGTTTGCACCCGAGAGCCTGCAAAGGGTTTCCAAGGGAGGCGAGAGTTTTCCGGAGGGAATTTTTGGGGTGGATAAACCCGGGGTTTTCCGTTTGTTTGGGGGTTGACCCCTGGGGGATTTGGCCTGGAGTCCCAAAAGGAAGCGAAGATTCTCTTCTTCTGCCCC
This sequence comes from Phyllomedusa bahiana, assembly GCA_025379985.1. Classification (NCBI taxonomy): domain Eukaryota; kingdom Metazoa; phylum Chordata; class Amphibia; order Anura; family Hylidae; genus Phyllomedusa; species Phyllomedusa bahiana. Next base: position 20,989 of record JAODAL010020677.1, on the reverse strand, counting down.
TTTCGGGGGGGGTGAAATTTTTTTGGGGGCAGCGCCCGGGCAAGAGCATTTTTAAAGGGGGTGGAATTAAATACTGAAAGGGGGATTTTTTTTTAAAAATTAAGAGGAGAGGGCAGAGCTTGCTAAGGGCCCCCGGGCGTTTTGAAAACTTTCGAAAGAGAAGGCCTCAAAAAATCAAAAAATTTTTTGGACCTTTCTAGGGGGCGGGTGGGGGACTTCATTTTTGGCGGAAAGCCTTAGGATCCCCAAATTTTGGGTTCTTTTTATAACCCAAATTTTTGATTAAAACAGTCCCGCGCTCTTCCCCTCATTTGGTCTCCAATCTCCCTTTTATTGGGGGGAGGGTTCGGGGCCGTTTGGGGGTGCCCCCCCTTTTCCACCTGAATCCATTTTTGATGCCCAGGGGCTTTTGGGAAAAGGGAAATTGCAGAGGTCTTGAAGCCAGTTAATTTTTTAATCTGCCTTCAGTTTTTTTAGTCCCAAAACTACCCCCCAAATTACCCCCCTGCGAGGGAGGGGGGTTTTCCCCCCGGGTTTCCTCTAATCCGATCATAGAAAAATACCCCGGGGCCTCGGGCTGGTTTGAAGGGAAAAGTTTACGGTGGACGTGTCAATTTTCTGACCCCTAGTTGATGACCCTGTGGTCCAGCCCCTCATTTTTGGGCAAAAAGCGCCGATAAAATCGCCCCTGGAGCCTTTTTAAGGGGGTTTTTGTAGTGGGGCCTCAACAGCAAAGCTTTGGGGGTCAGGGGTAAAAACCCTGGCCACTTCCGGGGCTGGGCCGTTTGAAATTTCAAAGTCCGGGGCTTGAATTTGTCTCGGGGGGGGGGGCTCAAAAGGGGTTGGCGTTGGGGGCCTTTGAAGCTGCCAGGGGGCAGTGTTCGGGGCGGGGGCCCTTTGGGCCGGTTTTAAAAGGGCCCAGTGTGGGCCTGTTGTTTTTTAAACCCCTTGGTTTAGCGGTGGGGGGTGGGGCAGTTTAAAGCTCTATGGCGGCATTTTTAAATTGGGGGCGGGCAGGGGGGTTGGGGGCGGGAGCAAAGGGAACTTTCCCCCTCTGGGGGGCGCCCGGCGCGGCGCCCGCCTTTCTTGGCCCTTCCCCTTGGGTTTGGGGGGGCGGGCCGGAGGGAAGATGCGGTTCCGGGGGTTGGGGCTGGGGGGGGCGGGAGGAACTTTTAAACCCTGCCCAAAATACCGCTTTGGGGCCCCCTTTGGGGCGTCTTTTTTGGGCGGGGGGGGGGGGCAGGGCCCGAGGTGTGGGACCCCGGTCAGCGCCGCCGGGGCGGCCCTATTGTGGGGTTGTTTAGCGGGAGGCCAAGGGGAAAGGCCCCCGGGCTCACCTCCTCATCCACCCGCCCAAAAACCGGGAATTTCCTCCATTTTAAAAACCCCAATTTTTTTTAATTGACCCCCTCTTTGGTTTTTCGGGATCCAATTATCAAGGAAAAAATTTCTCCCCAAATGTTCTAGAAATTTCCCCCATATTGGACAAACTTTTTTGGAAACCCGGGCCCTTTAAAAAGCATTTTTTTAAAAAGCTAAAAAAGGGTAATATGTAGACCTTATTTGCAACGGGAATCCACCCTTTCCTAAACCATCCCAGAGCTGCCCTGAACTTAAGGGAAAAAAATTTTGCCAAAGGGCAGTTTAAAATTTTTTCTGTTTTAAACTCTTTACATTTTTCCATTTTTTTTTTTAATTTGGGGACCCCCTTCATAATCCATGTATTAGGGTCCCCCTTTTAATCCAAAAAAACATTTCGGGAAACCGGCTTTAAGATAGTGTGAGGGAGCATTTTTGAAGGGATGAAAAAGGGGTTAAATTTGGGGTGTTTTTCGCAATTTTAAAACTCACTCTCTCCAACTTTCATTAAGGTTTTAGGGGGGTTCCCTCTTTTCAAAACCCTTTTTTGGTTTTTTCCAAGTTCACCCATTTCTCCAATTCCCTTTTCCAGGAAGTAAAAAATTGGGTATCTCTTTTCCCCTTAAAATTTCTTTATCTCAAATTTCCTCCCATATTTCGGGCCAAAATTTAAACCGGGGAATAAAACTTAAACCCCAAAAACCCCACAAATTTTTTTCATCTCTTTGTTTTTTGCTATATCAAAAAATTTGGGGTTTTAAAAAAATTTGTTTGTTTTTGCAAGAAAATTGGAAATATTGTCTATCGGTAGCTCAAATTTTTCCTTTAAATTTTCCCCAAATGTGAAAAAACGTTTCCCTTTAAACATGAAAAGATTTTTTTAATTTATTTATATTCTTTTCTTTCCATATATTAAAAAGTTTATTTTCTCCCCTTTTTTTAACCCCGGGGAACCCCCATAAATTATTTTATTTTGATATATATTTTGGGCCCGATGAAACATTTTTTTGTTATTTTCCAATTTACAGTTTTCTTTTAATTTTTTTTCAATACTCCACTCCCTTTTAAATATCTACTGGAAGTTTTTTTTAAAAGGTGTATGTTTTTAAAACTTAATTTTCCAAAGGAATACGCTAATTTTTTTTCAAAACTTTAAATTTTAAAAAATTTACTCGAACCCCAAATCCAGCCCCCAAAAGGGTCTTCCCAAACCTGCTATTTTAATAACCTCAAATTTTTGGCATTTGAAGTCCACCCAAATGCTTTTTCCCATAACTATTTATCATATGCCCTCTGGGTTTTTTTTTTTATTCCAGAGAAAACCTATGAAAGCTGTACTTTAGCTTCTTAATATTTTTGTGTTTCAAAAAAATTTGGCAGTTTGGAAATTGGGGTACAAAAACCCCGGGGAAAAAACCAAACCCTTTTTTTTAGGTGTTTCCCTACCAAAAAAAGAAAAAGGAAGATTTTTTCCACCTATCTAATTTTTCCCGGGGAAACTTTTTAAACAGGGTAAACTTTAAATTTAAAATTTTACAGTTGTGAAGACTTTTTTTTTCCCAAAGGGAATACCTTTAAAAAGTTTTTATGCGAATTAACAATTTCTAAGTGTCTTTTCTAAAATTTTCCTAAAGGGGGTGGGTTTTTTTTTTTGGGAAATTATTAATTTTGTTTAACCAAAAGATTTTGCCCCTTCCCCTCAGTTAACAAAAACTTTCTGTTTAAGGGTTTCTCTGGGGGCTCCATAAAAAACAGCATTTTACTTGCAAAACAACATAATTTCACTCTTTAAACCCCAATTTTATTCCCGTGTAAAAAGTTTTTTTAGCAAAATTTGTATTAAAAGGGTTTAAGAACTATGTTAAACAACAGGGTGAAAATAAAGGGGCCCCCCGTCGGGGGTGCCCCTTTTTTAGGTGAATTGTATCTTTAAAAAAAAGCCTGGAGTAATGTATCTTGGGCCCGAGGGTTATGATAAATTGCTGCAAAAAAACTTTTGAAATTTCCTTTAATACCGGGGTTATCAAAAATTTAATTTAGGGCCCTTTCCATTTTAAAACCCTTTTCAAAAAACTTTTTCTATCGGCAAACCAGCAAAAACCGTGAGGATTTTTTGGAAACCCTCCCCTTTTAATTTTCCCCCCCTTTTACTGTGAAAACCTTCGTATTTTTACGAAAACCCCCCCCTTTTCCCTTGACAAAAACCCCCCCACCTTTGGGTTTTGGGCCCTATAATTTAGGCAAAATAAATTTTATAGTCCCGTTGGCCCTAATTTTTTTTAAAACAAATTTTTGACATCCTGATTTAACAGTTTATATTAGGGGGGGTTTAAAAAACCGGGGAACAATGTGGGCTTTTTCCTGGTTTTTGAAGAAAATTTAAAAATGGGCGTATTTCCCCGGGTATCTTTCCGTTTTTTTGCCTATAAATTTTTTTTAAAAACCCCCAAAATTAGGTTTTTGGGGTAATTTCCCCCTTTCCAATAACCATAAAAATTTTTTTGGGGGGACCCCTCTGGGGCCGGGCCTTTCCCATTTTGGAACTTCTTTAAATTTTAATAATTTTTTCTTCCCTTTTAAATCGGGGCTTTTTTTAAAAAAAAACCCCCTCTTTTTTTCCCCCTCAGGGTTTTGGGAATTTAATAACCCCAAAAATGTGTCATCATCAAAACCAATTTTTGTTCTTTTTTCATTAAAACTTTGCATAGGGAATTTTTAAGAATATTAAAAATTTGGGATCTTTTTTTATTTCTCCTTTTTTATCATAATCCCTTGGGTTAAGGGGTTCTTTTTTAGGGCTTTACCCCCGGGCAATTTGGGCCCGCCAATTTTCCCGCCTTATTACCGAATTTAAAAAAGACTATTTATATTGTTTAATTTTTACATAGATTCCAATTTTTTGTTTGCCCAATTGGGAAAATTCACTTTTTGTTTTCTTCCACTCTTGTTTTTTTTGTTGGCCCGAAGGGGGGTTTGGTTTTGAAATTTGGTATTTTTTCCTCAATTTATAATTTAAAATTTCCCCCAAACTTTTGTTTTGTTTTTTTCTTTTAGCATTTTTCAAAAGACATTATCTGGGCCCCCTCAAAACCAACCCCTTTTCCGGGGGGTCCCAAAAAGGAAAGAAATTCCCAATTATTTCCACGTTTTTTTTGGAAAAAACCCACCACCAACCTGTAAAAAATTTTTTTGAACTTTCAACTTTTGTCAAAAAAAGTTGGATACCTCCAAATTTATTTCCGGGCCCCCCAGGATAGTCCCAAGCTGAATTGACATTTTTAAAAAGGGCTTTTTCCCGAAATAAAACCCAAACCTTTTAATTCTCCCCCACTTTTTTTACCTAACAGCCGTTCGGAGATCAAAAAAAGTCAATGCGTACCAGGTTTTTTGGGGGTGGAATAAAATTTAAAATTTCCCCTTCCCCCAGGTTAATTTTTTGCGCCAGAAAAATGGTTTAAACCTACAGTTTTTTGAGACTGGGGAAACCAATGGTTTTTTGATGGTCTACTAAACAACCCCTTTTTCTCTCTTTTTCCCATTTCTCTGTTACCCATTACTAAAAATTTAAAATCCCATATTAATTTTTGCTGTTCGGTGTTCCCGTAATACTTTCCCCCCTCCCCGATCCCAAAAAAGGCAGTTTGGATTATTTGGGATATATGTTAAAACAAACTAATTCTAAACCCGGGTGGGGTATTTTAATACAAGATGAAACATTCTACCTCTTTTTTCACTCTTATGAAAAAACCAAAGAGCATTGCGATTTTTTAAATTTAAAAAAAACCCAAAACCCCCCTTTTTTAAACTTTACTGGGAACCAAATACCTCCCCCAAAACCCCCCAATTTTTTTTCAAACCTGTCAAAGTCCCCTTTTTTGTGAGATGTTGTTTCCCGTAAAAATCAAAAATTATTAAAGCCGTTTTAAAATTTCCTTATAAATTTTTCATAAAATTTTTTTGGGGGAAAGGGAAACCCTTTATTTTTCCAAGAACCCATTTTCATATCGATTTTAATTATTTAAAATTTAGAAATGTATCCCACTTAGGAAATTTTTTCAAATATTTTTAACAAAACCCCGCCCAAAAAAAATTTTCCCCAAGGAAAACCAGCCCAAAAATAGGGGCTTCTGAACAAAAACCCCAAAATACCTGAAAAAAAAAAAAAACCTTGATTAAAAAATTTTTTTCTAAAACTCTCCCACCCCTTTCCTTCATATCCCGCTTATTCTGGGCATTTTCTTTCTTCCCCCATGTTTCAAATTCCTTTTTTAAAAAAAAACCCCCCGGGGGCAAAAACCCCCCACCAACCAAATTTTAAAGTTTTAAAAAAATACAATATTGGGGAAAAAATAATTTAAAAATGTATGGGTTTTGAAGCTATACTGGATGGGCCCCTGCCTATTCTAAACATAGAAACGCTTTTTTTAAACATAGTCCGAAAACAGAAAACCCCCTTCACAGCCCCATTTTGGTTGACGGCATTGCAAAAGTCTGTATTTCGAACCCTTAACACTTAACATTTCCCCCGCCCCCTCGGGGGTAAAAGGTTTTGGGAAAAAGGATTCTTCAACCTCGATTTGGGGATGTTTTGGGGGCGTGGGCACTTGTTTCTTGGTGGGGAGAGGATGAGAGACTTTTTCCTCACCCAAGCTTCCCCTTCCCGTATTCTCTTGGGCGCTCTTTTTCCCTTTTTGTGAACCACCTTGTCAAAAGGTTTTTTATAAAATCCAAAGTTTCCTCTGGAGTTTTAAAGGCTTTGATCTTTCCTTTGGCAAAAGATTCTCAAAGTTGCTGGAAAATTTTAGTGCAAAATTTAAATTTTTTTTTTTCATCAAAAGGCGAATACACTGGGGAGGGCAAGGGCCGTCTTTTTTAGAAAAAACCTTCCGCGTAAAAGTCAGGCGAAAATCAAGAAATGAATGTCCTTTTTAAAAAGGGTCTTATCCCTTCTTTTTTTGAAAAACTTTTTTATAAACATCTTTTCTCTAAAAATTCCCAAAAATTTTACTACCCCGGGAATTGGGTTTTTTATTAGATCCTTGACGCGTTTTCTCTTGGTGGGCCCATCGGGGGCCCCGTTTAACGGGAAAGTTCCTAGATTCCCCCTAAATGGCCCGGGAAAATCCTTTTTCACATATTTGCTTAGTTCACTTTGGGGAATTTCTCTCCCGGGGAGGCCGATTAAATTTTTTAAATTTTTACGTCAAAATTAATTTTTTAATATTTCTAGTTTTTTCCTTTTGTTTAAAAATGGTTCGGGTAAAATTTTGCAAAAGTGCCCTTTTAACCCCTAGAAGGTCATCTTCGATGCCCCCTGGTAACCCTTGCTCCAGCTCAGGGGGTTTGTCCTTATGCCTGCGGTTTTAAACCTGTTTCCCTTTTTTAAAGTTTTGCCCCTACCATTTGCCCAAAAAGGGTTTTTAATTTTAGGCCAAAATTATTTTTGGCCACTTTAAAAACCAAGGATTTACGGTGATTGGGTGGGAAAAAAGCAGGCAGGGCCCCGCCAAAAACTTTTCCCCCTGATCGCTCCCCTCTTTCCTCTGAAAAATTTTTGAAAGCTTTCTGGGTGCAGACTTTGGCCCTTTAGGTTTATCTTGGGGGGGGCAGGGGGCCTGTTTTTTGGATGATTGGGGGTTTAATTCAAAAAGCCGGGGTTTTTTTGGTTTTTTAATTTTTTAAGTTGGGTTTTAAATTAGGCAAAAGTAGCTGGAATCCCTAGGAATTTTTGCAGATCTGCAGGTACTTTTAGTTTAAAAATTATTTCTTTGGGTGAGAACTCAGGTTTTCCTGTTTTTTTGAGCCGGTGAACAGTAAAAAACACTGCCATGTATGGAGGGGGGTGCCCCCTTAGGTGACCTCTTTTTTTGGGATTTGCTTGTTTTCTTTGGTTTAAGTGAATTTTCTGGAAACCCCTTTGTCTCCTGGGTCCTCTTAGGGGTTTTGGTGTCACTGTCCCAGTTTCGCTTTATCATTGGGTGCCTTTTTTTTCAATTAGGCGGGGGTTTTAAAAGGGTTTAAATTAAAAGCAGTTTTTACCTTAGACTCCCCCCCCCTCCCCCCTTAAAAAAGGGAGGGGCACTTTTCCAGGAACTGTAAAAAAAATTTTTCAGGGGTTTTGGGATGCGGGGTTCAATTTTTTTCTCCGTGCTGCCGGGGTTCCTTTAATCCTCCCGATAACCTGGAAAACAGGCTTTTGGAGGTTTTTTGCAGCTCAGGCTTTTTTGGGGGTGAGGGGGAAAAGAGCTCCTGCTGTGTTTCTTTTCTCACATGAGGGGCGCAGCAAAATGGAAGTGCATTTTAAAAGGGGGTTTTTGAAAAGATAGAAACCAAAAAGGTTTTAAACGTTTTGCTACCATGAACACTTAAAAGAAAAATTTGGACAATAAGTTTTTAAAATGCACAACACCATAGCTAAACGTTTCAGGTTCCCAAAATCTAGGATATGCAAAAACCCCTTTTTGGATCCCCACAATCCTTCCTTTCTTTTGCCACACCTTTTCCCCTTTATGAGCTCAAAAATTTGGAAAAAATTTACCATACACTTTTCCAGATTTTTTTAAGGGTACAAAAAACACAAAGTTGCCCTGCCAATTCAATTGCAAGGGGGGGGCTTCACCCCCTGGGGGGTAGCAGTTAAAAGGGAAAATTTCCCCAAACCCCAAAACCCCTTTATCCTTTGCGGGTACAGGTTCAACAACCTCCAATGCAAAGACAAACACCAAAACACAGTTTTTGAGTACATTCCCCCTTTAAAAAGGAACCCTCAGAACAGTATTTTCGCACAAAAAACAGTCCCTAAAAAATTTGGAGAACAAGCAAACACCTCAGGGGTTTTAAAAAATTTTACTTATTTAGTTAATGGACAAAGCCTCAAACACATTTGTAGACCTTTTTTTACCCTAAACGGTGTCCAAAAAACCCCAAGTACGGGCCACTTTAAATGAGATTTCCTTTCGATTATTCACTAATTTTTGGGGGGTGGGCCCCTGTTTTTTTTTCATTTTACAACCAAAGTTTTTAAAGTATGAAGGTTTTTGGGACATAAGGTTTTTTGATCAAAACCCAAAACATAACAATATCAAAAAAAAGGGTGAATCCCACAAACCTTTGATCAAGTTTTAATCCTTTTTAGTTTCCCCCATCATAGGAATACACAACATTGAATAGTTAGGATCACTTTTTTGACAACAATACTGATGAGATTTTTGATGCCATTGAGATTCTTAACAACCAAACAGCAGTTTCACGCTACAATATAGGATACACTTACACGCCCACAGGGCTCAACCCAGCAAACTGGTTCAGTGGTTCAGTGGGTGTTTTAGTGGAGTAGCCCATAACCACACCCACGTTTTTGTCAGCCTCATCATCTGGATCTTGATCAAATGTATTGGGATAAGGAGAGTTTTCAAGAAACTTAAATGGTCAAAGAGTCAGAATATTACTACGGATGCACAACAAGAGATACCCCTTATCAATGAACCCCAGGGGTACTATGACTTCAGTAATGTTGAAATTATCAGAGAGAGGAATGAAGCAGAATAAACGCAAATATGAATACAAATAATAATAATTTAATGCATTACTTTAATGGTATACTTATAGTACTTAAAGTGCTATCTCTTTCAAACCTGTCTTTTGCTATTCACTCAGTGAATTGAGTTTTTGCTAAATCATTCTGACTAGATGTGATCTTGATCAACATGTTTACTTTACCTAAGAACAGTACACAACCCAACAGATAACAGGTCATCTCAGCCCGACTTTTGAGTTTATACAAACATAAGATCTGTATTAAATGTAATTTGAGATTAATCATTATATCCTAGAAAGGGTGTTATCATATTCTAATAAGCAATGATGTGATGTGTAAATTAAAGGATCTGATTGGTTTTATATGTATAGGCTCTATAGCTTGGCTTGTTTCCGAATATCTGTGATTGGTTAAAGGTGCAGCCTCCTCAAACTAAGAGGCCCTATAAAATGGACTGTATTAATTAATAAATTAGTTCTGATCTGTCTTGAACAGAGCTTCTGGCGCGCTATGTTGTCTTCATTGTGGGTGACTGAGAAGTTATTACAGAAAACTTCTACATCAATGACAATGCATGTTATATAATCTTGATTCTTTATGTAGGCGGACATTCCGTCACCATTGTGAATGCTTACGCTCCCAACCAAGGACAAGCCAGCTTCCTTAACCATCTAGTGGAGAAACTGACCCCATTGGTTAAGGGTACAGTCATTCTATCCGGAGACCCCTCCTTAGACAACTCTTCTGGCAGATCCTCTCTGCCCTACTCAACTATTAAGTCGATTAAAAAAGCCTATCCTCTCCTCCAAGTATGTGACGTCTGGAGGTTGCAATACCCGAACGATAAGGATTTTTTTTTCTACTCCAACCCCCATAACATTTATAGCCGCCTGGATTACATCGTGGTGTCTCATAGTGCTCTTCCCTGGGTATTCTCAACCTCAGTAGGCAATATTCTCTTGTCTGATCATGCTCCTGTCTACTGCTCGTTAACTCTCCCATCTCCCTCGAAGCCCACCTGGTCTTGGCGTTTAAATGAATCTTTGTTATTGGATTCGGTTTGTATGACGGACGTCTCTAAGTCCATTGCAAATTTTATACAGGATCATGCGGAAGATGCATCCACCCCAACTGTCAAATGGGAAGCTGCTAAATGTGTTATATGTGGGATTCTGATCCGGCACGGATCGAGGCTAAAGAGAGATAGGGCATCTAAATTGAATGTGGCTCTGTCCAGAGTTGCCGCTTTAGAACTTCAAAACATACACGCTTTGTCAACAGACACATTGTGGGAGCTGCTCTCTGCAAGAATGGAAGTCAAACAACTAATGGAGACCTCTTGGCGACGATATCTGCAAGTAGGGCGTAGCTGGTTTAACGAATATGGTAACAAGAGTGGGAGGATGTTGGCGAGAGCACTGAGACACCAGATGGCTAAATTGCATATACCCCATATTAAGGCTGCCAATGGCAGTTTGGTCCATACGTCGAAATAAATTAGTAGAGAATTTCATGCCTTTTATTCTAAACTATATCAGCTTTGACTCCTACCAACACCCCTTGATAGGTCAGAATTTCCTAATCTCCCCCCAGTTCCACCTGACATCCTTTCATCTGAATTTGAGGTCCCATTCTCTACTCAAGAACTCAAGAACCTCAGGCCAGGTCCTGACGGATTCACAGGTAAATTTTATAAGACCTTTCAGCAAGAACTTTCCCCTCTGCTCTTACAGGCCTTTAATTATGTCTCTTCTGATACACCTTTTCCCGCTCTTCCTACCCTGACACATATTGCCCTTTTTCCAAAACCAAGCAAGGACCCTTCTTTATGCGGGAGCTATCGTCCTATTTCTCTGCTAAATGTGGACTTAAAAATGTACGCCAAACTTTTAGCTAACAGACTGAACCTGGTGCTTCCAGATCTTATACACCCAGACCTAGTAGGCTTTGTCCTGGGCAGAGAAGCCCGGGACAACACCTTGAAAATGCTAGATATTATACACTTTGCCCAATCCCACAAAACACCTCTATTGGTCCTATCCCTGGATGCCGAAAAAGCCTTTGATAGGATCTCTTGGTCCTCTTTGACTTCTACCCTTCGGCATCTGGGGTTCGGACCTATCTTGATTTCAGAAATCTTGGCCTTTTATCAGTCCCCCACTGCCAAACTGAAAATTAACAGATCCTTGTCAGAATCATTTTCGATCTATAATGGTACGCGGCAGGGATGTCCCCTATCTCCACTCTTATGTTTTAGTCATGGAAAATCTACTCTCTGCAATACACAACAGTCCAGAGATTGAGGGAATCTGGATCGCTGGGAAGGAATATAAATGCTCGGCATTTGCCGATGACCTCTTGGTATATGTTGCTAACCCAACCACTTCTCTGCCCCCTCTCATGTCTGTTTTGCATGGATTTGGAGTGTGGTTGAATTTTAAGTCTGAAGCTTTAAATGTTGGTCAACCTACCTCTCTTTTGACCAATCTCAAGTGGGCATATCCCTTCATGTGGCCTCTTCAGGGTTTATCCTACTTAGGTATTACCATTTCCTCAGACCTATCCAAAATTTTCTCTTTAAACTTTGAATCTTTACTGGGACGGATCGGTGAGGACCTGGGCTCTTGGACTAAAAAAGACTTTACGTGGTTTGGCAGGGTCAATATACTTCAAACGACAATTTTACCACATATTCTCTACCTAACCCAAACAATTCCTATTCATGTTCCAAATTCTTTCTGGAAATGCTTGCAACGACTTTTTACGACATTTATATGGTCTTCCGCCCGTCACAGACTCTCTTTTGCTACGTTATCTAGACATAAGAACCTAGGCGGGTTAGGGCTACCTGACTGTAGAAGGTATCACTTAGCCTCTGCCTATTCGTGGGTCCTGGATATGGTGTGTCGGGATGACAGGAAAGTTTGGATTCGGATTGCGCGCGATGTCTGTCCCCTGTCCCTCGCGTCACTCCCCTGGGTCTGGACCTCCTCCCTTGCGAGCAAACACTCCATGCCTTTCTCTACTCGACATACTTTGGCGACGATTTGCTCGCATAAGGTATATCGTAGATAGGTCAGGCCCGCTCATTCCAATTTCAGATAATCCTGCCTTCCCGTCAGGCATTGAATGCTCATATCCCTTCTTAGGGTGCTCCTTTGCGTCTCCACCAAGTGGTAACAGGTGGGAGAATGGTACCACTCTCCATGCTACTCATGAATCCTACTGCTCATACATCTTTCAATTTCCAATATATGCAGTTGCGACACTTTATTTCTTCTTTTGGTGGCACCATTAATGCCCAAAAGCCCCCTACCAAGTATGAGCAACTCTGCCTTCAAAATTCACCTCCAAGGCACTCTATTTCTACCTTGTATGTAGAACTCTCCATTGCAGACCAGTTTGATCTCCCTGCCTATTGTGTTGCTTGGGATGAGGGACTTGGTAAACATTTTATGCTCTCACAGTGGCATAAGTGTTTTAATCTTACTCACAGAGCAGTCATAGCGACCAAAGCTCAAGAAACCAGCTTTAAAATATTGACTCAGTGGTACAGGGTCCCCCATGTCCTGTATAAATGGTACCCACTAGTCCCCGAGGTTTGCTGGCGCTGTGGCACAGCTAAAGGAACCATGCTACATATATGGTGGGACTGCCCTGCTTTGCAAGGCTTTTGGAGTGTGGTGTATTACTCCATTACAGAGACCTCTGGACTCTCAATCCCGAAAACACCAGAAATCCTCAGAACCTCCCAAGTTGGAGGAATGAATTGCTGAAATATTTTACATCCACCACAGGGAGGAACTTTTGGCTACATCGGAGGAACGGATACACTTATTAATTAGGACATGGTCACCTTGGCTTCAATTCATGAACACATCCGCTTTCCGGTCCCTTACTGCTTAGGCCAAACATAGGCAATGCGGCATCTGCCGAGAGATACGGCAGCTCTTATCTCCCCACTCTCATCCTCCCTCTCTTTCCATCCCTTTTCTTACCCCTCTCCCTTTTTTTTGTTTTTGTGTTTGTGGTATCTGTCCTGTGTGTCTACTTAATGGGCCAAAGGTAGATTCTGGTTCATCTTCTTGGATTTACAAAGTCCTCTTAAGCTCAGGGGCCAATCTCAAATATATCCCGTGTTTATATTACACTGATTTCCAAAGGATGTTTTCGTATGGTTTGCAGTTTTGAATACATTTGACTTAAATATTGATACTTTTGAGTGCAGACTGTTATCTTTTTTTTTTTAATAATCATATGGCGAGTTTCTTGCACAATCTGTTTAATCTGAGAGTTTATAGTTTGTTATATCGTGTTGTTAGTTTATTTTGATGCGATAACAATATGTCATTGTTTCCGCTTCCTTCTGCTTCTATTTTGTTTCTATAAAATTCTTGTGAATATGAAAAAAAACTTCAGTGCTTTAGTAGTTCACGGCCATGGGAACAAAATGAGGGTTGCCCTCTACCATGCAAACAGAGTCCAGCTCGGAAGCCTTGCTCTAAAACTTTCAAGCAGAATTTATCGAGGCCGATTGCTGGTGCGCAAAATTAACGCTGCTCCTACCACAAATCTGTCACCCAATTGAATAAGTGATGAATATTTCATGGGATTGACTTACCAGAAGCATGCACCATGACTATAGGTTCCATCAGGCTTCTTTCCCCTAGGCTTCTCTCAAGGATTTTTGCTCAAATTGATTTGGATGTCCACATCTGACCACTCGTGCAATTTTCTTGGGTTGGCGAAATCTAATATCTGTGTAGCAAACTCAAATTTTGGTACTCTTTGCATTATTTGGGGACAAAGTCCCCAATTATGTGCCAAATTCTTATACTGCATTTCACTAAGAACAGTCACAAAGCAAGAAAAATACAAATTGTGGTAGGTATAGGCAAATTGTGGGTGATTAACGACAATTTCGTACACTGTTTTCCGCTTCTTGTGGACTGGAAAATGTATTTGTTGTTCGGAAATCGAAAGTCCAATTTGAAAACAAGATGGCAGCCCCCACAACCTTAAAGGACAAAATGGGTGACCTCTGCAAATACAAAGGTTTTGCATAGATAGAACCCTGCGTGTGTCACAATGAAGCACTCTGCAGCCAGAGGCAATGACATCATAAAAGAGCCTAGTTTTTCCCTGGGGCTGCCATGACAGTATGACAGAACTGTCAAGGATATAGCTTTAGATAGCACTTAATCCATCCTGTGCAGGGTGTGCACTGCCTCCCACGAGTGCATGGGCACATAATAAATGGTGAGTAGCTGTGACTAAAAAGACAGTCTTGTGAGATTTGCAACCTGCTGACGAGCACTAAAGTGATTGAAGAAAGGAAACAAGCAGTCATCGCAGCAAACAACCGCCTGTATTGTACCACACAAGGGGACCAGAACTTCAGAGCTTTAGTAGAACACGGCCATGGGAACAAAATTAGGGTTGCCCTCTACCATGCAAAGAGTCAAGTCAAAAGCCTTGCTCTAAAACTTTCAGACACAATTTATCGAGACTGATTGCTGGTGCACAAAATTAACGCTGCTTCTACTACAAATTTGTCACCTAATCGAATAAGTGGTAGGACTGTTTCATGGGATTAACTTATCAGAAGCATGCACCATGACCTTCAGTTATTTCAATCATCTTTCCCCTAGGCTCCTCTCAAGGATTTTTGCTCAAATTGATTTGGATGTCCACATCCGCCACTCGTGCAATTTTCTTGGGTTGCAGGAATCTGTGTAGCAAACTCAAATTTTGGTATACTTTGCATTATTTGGGGACAAAGTCCCCAATCATGTTCCAAATGCTAAGACTGCTTTTCACTAAGAACAGTCACAAAGCATGAAAAATACAAATTTTGGTAGCTATTCGCAGCTCTTGTGGGTGATGAACTCTTATTCCATATACTGTTTTCCGCTTCTTGTGGACTGGAAAATTTATTTGTTGTGCGGAAATCGAAAGTCCCAGTTGAAAGCAAGATGGCAGCCCCCACAACTTTCAAGAACAAAATGGCTGACCTCTGCAAATACAAAGGTTTTGCATAGACGGAACACTGCGCGTGTCACAATGGAGCACTCTGCAGCCAGAGGCAATGACTAGTGTTGATCAAACTGTTCGAGGAAAGTTAAGTTCGAGGCGAACATCTCGATTTTCTTGAACTTGAACCGTACTGACCATTTTACTGTTGGTTCGAGTAAATCTTCGAGTTCACGCCATTTTAATAGTTTTCTGCGCCTTTCTGCATTTTTGCCGGCCATCCAATCAGTGCAGAGCACAGAGAAATGTCAAAAATGTCATCGCTGAGGTGTAGGGCTCTCATTGGCTGCTAAAATCACATGACCATTTTATATATATTTCACTGTATTGCTTTCTGAATGCCATTTTCAGCTCTCTCTCTCTGTACTGTACAGACTGATCTCTGTCTGCTTGCTTGCATGCAGGCACAAGATTTGTTTTTTAGCGATTTTAGACAAGAATGCTGCTATTTAGATTAGTAAGGTAGTTAGGGGGGTGTGCAGCAAGCTCAGGGAATCAAGACTTAGTTAGATAGCATTTTCCTCTCCATAGACATCAATAGTTAGGGAGTTTGGTATTGCTGACTGCATCTTTCCCACACCCAGAAGCTGTTATTTGGTGACATTTTCAGGCTCACATAATGCCTAACTCTCATATATAGGGATATATATTATACAGAATGCTAAATCATACTCAGTGCCCAAAAGTTCCTTTTTTTCAGTATTGGGGGTTCAGTAATTGTATAACACACCATTTAAAAATCTCCTATACAAAGAAATATATTTTAAATAGTGGTTGGTTGGTGAAAATTATTCTGAGTGGAGAAAAGTTCATTTTCGCAGTTGTGGGGGTTCAGTAATTGTATAGCACACCATCTCCAAATCTCCTGTAAAAGGAAATATATTTTAAATAGTGGTTGGTTCATTTTTGGCAGTTTTCGGGGTGAAATACCTTTGAATTATACCATGTGTTATTGTCATACAGATATATATCCAGGAAATAGAGTTCTCTCTGTTGCTAAATCTTAATCAATGCCAAAAAGAGTCATTTTGCCAGATTTTAAGTCCACATAATGGTGAAATATACCAGTGCACTATTGTGATCCACATAGATATACACGTCTCTCTTTTTTATTACATATATCTTGTGCCACGCGCAGAGCTATAGTATTTAGCTTTTGAACATGGTGAGAACTAGAGCTGGTAAGCGAGCAAGGAGGGGCATAGGAAGTTGAGACAAGGCACTCCTTCCAGTGCTCCGGACAACACACAAGCGAGCACATCGTCAGTCGCAGGACTGTCAGGCCTGTCATCACTTGTTCAGTTCCCTGTGCATTTCATTACTGAACAGCGTCTCCAATCTGTTATTCAGTGGTTATCAGACCCTGTATGCAGCGGTTTTACCTCCTCTTTCTCTCAGACACGGCTACAAATGTCATTATCATCATCATCAGCCCAATCTGAAGCAAACACGGGCCGAATGTCACAAACCAATATACACAGCACTCCAAATAATCCATATTCTGAAGAGCTCTTTGATCACACAATGTGGTTGGGGTCAGAAGGCATTTCAAAAGATCAAGAGTCCAAATAGGAGGATTTTGTCTGCTCTGACGCCCAATCGCTGATGCCCTCAGAGGAGGAGAAGGAAGCTGGTCCGTCGGCAGAAATACTAAGTGGTCAGCAATGCCTATCAGTGCCTCTAGCCCGCAGCTTTAGGATGTAGACTGTGAGGAAGTCACCTGTGATGATGATGACATTGCGGATCCAACGTGGTCTTTTGAGCACCAGCTGGCGAGCGCATCATCAGTGGAGGAGGAGGATGATGGGGTAGTGTCAGTGCGTTTCCGGCCTCAGAAAGGGAGAGGGCGGTCGCACAAGTCCGCTGAAATTATTCTGCCAGCCGTGGTCAGTGCTGGCAATGGGAACACCGGTACTAGGTTTTCACAGTTGAAGAGGTCCAGGAGCTGTGAAGCCTGGGCCTTTTTCGATAAAGCCTCAGATTTGCCGACTGACATCATATACCGGATTTGCTATCAATGCGTCATTAGAGGAAAGAATGAAAACAGTTTAAGCAACATGAGTATGAACAGGCACATGCATGGAAAGCATGAATTGCTGTGGAATAGTTGCTTGGAGATAAAAAAGCCACACACGTCCTGGGCTTCAAACCACCATGACAACTTCTGCCTCCTCCTCCTCCGCCACTTCCAAGCCCAAGCGGTCCTCTGCTGACGATGTGCCGAAGCAACATGAGCAAGCACCATCCCCAGTCCCCGATACTGTCATCCGATTCCCACCACCAGCAACACAGCCTAAACCTTCCCCTTCCACCAGTGTGACCTGTACGACATACAGCTACAAGTCCAGCAGCCAGCCTTCTGTGTACCAGGTGTGGGAGCATAAGAAACGCTTTCACCCCAACCATCCCAAAGCCAAAAGCCTGAATGTCGGCATTGCCAGGCTGTTGGCCTTGGAAATGTTGCCTTTCCACCTGGTGCACACAGATGGGTTCCGCCACGTCATGGCCCTGACATGCCCCCAATATCAGATGCCGAGCAGGCATTTCTTTACCAGAAAAACGGTCCCTGCCCTGGCCCGCCACATTGCAGAAAAGATCTCCAGCATGTTGGCTGCATCTGTGTCCACCAAAGTCCATCTCACTACAGACACATGGACTGGTAAGCTCGGTCAATCGTGTTACATCTCACTGACTGCTCACTGGGTGAGTTGGGTGGATGACAGTGCCTCTGGTGATGGGTCTCGGCCGACACTCTTCAACACTGCTGGGATTGTGTGAAGGGAAATATATATTTTTCTATACATTTTTCTAATGCTTTTGTAATGAGATTTGTGGTGCAAAACATTATTACACATATATAAGCTTATCTGGAACTCCTACATGGCACCTGCTTCCTGGACCACACCCCACCACGAGGCACCATGGATCTGGGTGGAAACCATGACCATATCTGGAGAACCAATCAACTAGTGCCACATTCCTGATGGATGCAAGAAACAAAGAAACTTAACTATGCTCCTGAAAGCAGTGTGTAAATCCATTGTGTGTGTAATAAAGACATTGGCCAGTCTGCGCTTGCTACACACTGAGGAAGAACTCATACCAGCTCTCTGTTTGGTGTCATATCCTTTCGCCAGCAATAAGTGTTCAATTTGGACAGAAGTAGTCATGCGGTGTACCCCTGAACCCCAACAATGGGGCAGAGTCCAGATCCCCAACCTCGACAGGTAGCATTATGTGCCAAGAGAAAGGCCGTTCTCAAATTAATTTGTCTTGGAGACCCTCAACACACAGGTCAAGCGCTGTGGATGGCTCTGTGCACTCAGACCGACCAGTGGCTGGGTGCTAAGAACCTGGCGCCAGGCAAGGTGGTGTGTGACAATGGGAGCAATCTCCTTGATGCCCTTAAGATCGGTAGACTTACGCACTTCCCTTGACTGGCACACGTCATGAACCTGGTTATGCAGAAATTTCTCAAGCGCTATCCGGGTCTTGACTTTCTGCTGAGGAAGGCTCTAGAGTCTTAGCTCACACTTCCGGCATTCGGATCCTGCTTCGGCACGACTGGCAGCGTTGCAGTGTCATCTGAGCCTCGCCGTCAACCATCTGATATGTGATGTGGCAACACACTGGAATTCCACCCTCCACATGCTCCAGCAATTGTGGCAGCAGAATAATGCCATTATGCAGTATGATGTGTCGCATGGCTTGACTAGCTGTGGTGTAGACCTCGGGGTGTTGATCCATAGAGAGTAGAGACAGGTGAAGGATCTCTGCACCATCCTTGGTAGTTATGAAGAGGCCACAAAAATGGTCAGTTGGGACGATGTCCTTGTCAGCATGACCGTTCTGGTTATATTTTTACTGGAACAAGCGTTAGGCACTCTGCGGTAGCAGGTCCCAGCAGTGATGGAGGAGGAGGACTCAGAGCCTTACTTGCCGGAGGATGTAGAAGGCCCAACTGTTTCGCAATTGAATAGGTCTTCTTTAAGCGATGGTTCCTGGCTAGGGGGCGGGTGCAGGACGGCAGTTCAGCTCACAGAGTAGAACGCATGAGGCTAGCCAGGGCTCTGGTGACGGTCAGGATGAGGATGTGGAGGAGGATGAGGAGACAGGGGTGAACACCACCAGTACTGATTACCCTTCAGTAAGAGGTTGGCACAGATTACAGGATGAGGAGGAGAAAGAGGAGGAAGATGCCGTTAGTGCCCCTCGACCCCGAGGCCTGGGAGATCACGGCAGCATCTCATACATGTCCTTGGATGCTATATTACCTTCACATGAGCCACGCATCAAGGCAATAAAAATGAACAGCGATTACTGGGTGGCCACCGTCCTTGATCAACGTTACAAAAGTGAGCAATTTCCTTCCACCCACAGAAATTGACAGAAAAATGCAGGATTTGGAGACAGTGCTCATTGACCAACTTGTGACATATTTTGCATCTTCACATTCTAATGTCACGGTGGAACAATGTCAGCAACACAGCAGCAGTAGAAAGGCAAATAGCAGGCAGGGTGGCAGAACCCTACTGGGTGATATTTGGCAATCGATTTTTACCACCTTACCAATGCCTGCAATCAGGGCAGCATTCAAACACACAGAGACCGCCTTAAGACCATGGTTCATGACTACTTGCAGCTCAACATCAATGTTTTTGGACTTAGTCTGGACCCATTCAACTTCTGGGTGTCCAAACTGGATGAATGGCCTGAGCTTGCTCGACACGCCGTAGAAGTTTTATCCTGCCAAGCAGCCAGTGTTATCTCGGAACGCACATTCAGCACAGCTGGCAGGGTGATAACTGACAAACGTATCTGTTTTTCCCCTAACCATGTGGATCATTTGACATTTATAAAAATGAATCAAGCATGGATCTTTGACCATCTCATGTCTGTAGTTCCTGTGCCTGCTTCTTTTAAGAATTGTATTCTACTGCTGCCAACCACTAGATTTACAAGTCTTACAGCTGAATTTATTTTGATATATACACCAGTACGACCTTGATGTGCACTGCATACACCTCTTACTCCTCCTTGTACCCCTCCAAATCTTTATTTTTTAAATGCCTCCAACTGTACTACCACCAAATCTACAAAGTCCTGTTATCCTGAACCTCGATGTTTCCCATTGGAATGTTCTTGCTACCACCAATGGTACTGCTGCCTAATCTTGTTGAACCGGAACCTCCATGTTCCCCTTTGGCATGTTCTCGCTGCCACCAATGGTATTGCCATCTAATCTAGTCCATCCTGGAAAGGCGTAAGTTCAAGTTCTTGGGTCCTGGAGCAAAAAGTGAAAAGTGAGCCCGTTACCAGGGCTGCCATCAGTCATCTATTAACTGTTTCAGGGCCCCATACAGCCAAATCAAATGGGGCCCCCACCCATTTCAAGTTCCTATTTGTTTACATATCAGTGGACCCCTTTTTGATTAGGACCCCTGATAGTACTTCCCATACTGCCCTATTGGCACTGTGAAGGTAAAGAGGTTTGAACCAATATTGTGTTGTATGCATAACTATGAAATCCCAAGCTTTTTTCCTTGACATGCATTTCAGCTCGAGCAGAATCCATTTTGTGGAGAATGATACAGCATAATATGAAGCACTCAAGAAGGTCGCGGTTCAGGATGTAACATTTTTGTTATCGGCTTCCTCAGGATGCAGCGTCTTGTTATCAGTTCCCTTTCTGAAGAAAAGTTCATTTCACTGGGAACTAACTTAGTTTTGGCAGATGCACTCCCAGAAACTTTTCTACTCAGAGACAACGTGGACCAATGAAATCTACTCAGAAGCTGCCTAAATATGGACATACATCCGTCCCTCTCAAACTCTATCGCGCCTGCGCTTGCTTGATTACAGATCATACAAATATGTGTGTAATGCATTGTATTGTCAGAATTACTTGGAACATGAATGAGATTCGAACCAGAACTCTGCGTCTGACTCAGTTTCTAATCGGCCGATACATGTTCCACTGATCGTGATTTGGAGTACCGGACAAAGGGTGACCCATTTTTTTGGTAAACGACCCCCGACCCCTTTGGGGCCGCATCGTGG
>JAODAL010020676.1:32500-68845 GCA_025379985.1 Phyllomedusa bahiana | reverse complement strand
CTTTACTTTCAACCCCCCCAGGCTTTGTAATGCTGTTATTTCATGACTAATAGTAATTGAAGAAGAGCTAACAATCCTCCCCCTCTAATCACTGTTGCAGCTGAGACCAGCAGGAGAGCATATCGCTCTATGCAGCCAGATCTTTCTCTGCTCAGGTCACACTCACTACTGGCGGTGTTTCTGAGCTGAGCCTGGCTTCAAAGCACACCCACGGAGTGATGACAAAACGTCCATTCAGGCCATGTGATCGATGGACATCACATGGTATGTAAAAAGGAGGGGCATAAAAGGCTCTCTCGCTGATTTTGCGAAGCAGAACAGATGAAAATTTTAAATAAGTATAAATTATGAAGTTCAATATAATTAAGATGTGAGCTCTATAACAAAAATATCCGGCGAACCCCTTTAATGTATCTGTTAAGGTTTTTGGTTTTAATATCTCTGCTTATTTACTTACTGATTTTAATCCGATGAATTAAATAAGTTCTTGTCATATAATGAACAAATATATGGACGTCTTAAAGACACACATCTGATAACGGAGAGCCAGTATATCTTGTAGAGGAACGGCATTGTATGTATAACAAAATAATATAACAGTGCGCAGGATTCTGTTAGTTAGACCCCAAATCCTCTAAAAAAAAAAAAAAAAAGTTCTAAAAATAGAAAAAGCAGCCCCACAAATATCAAAAATAGTGATATTTATCACTATTTTTGATATTTGTGGGGCTCCTTTTTCTATTTTTGGAAGAGAACTGTGAGCCAAACACCAGTGTGTCTGTCACATGAACATGGAAAAGAGCTGGGACTCTGCAGTGCCCCCTATTGGATTAATGAGGGATTAATATCATGCCAGTCAATTCATCTGCAAACAGCTGTTTCGGGGTGTTTGTCCCTGATCAGTGCAGAGTAGAATATTTGCTGGTCAGGTGAGAGGCACTAGATGTAGCTCAAAAAGGGTAATGTTTCTCATTAGGGAGAGACACAATGTAGGTGTGTGGAGACTTGTATTCCTTGATTGCTCCACAAAAATGTACATATATTCTACAGGGCTCTTGGGAAAAGAGCTGGGATTCTGCAGTGCCCTCTATTAAATGACGTGTCCCTCAAATCACGTCCGACTTACTGAGCCTTGCAATGTGAAAAGGAATAATACCATACAATATATTCATCTGCGGACGGCTGTTTTGGAGTGTTTGCCCCTCACCAGTGCGGAGTTTAATGCTGGCTGTGTGACTTGTTTTGGATATTGCTCAAAATAGGGAAGGTTTGTCATTATGGTGAGGCAACATGTAGGTAGGTGGAGAGTCAAATAACTTGATGATTCCACTGAAATTTAAATGCATTCTAAAAATCTAGCTCGCTCTGCCTGCAGATAAATGAACTAGCATGGTAGTAATCCCCTTTGCAATGCTCCAGTGAGTTGGATGTGATGTGAAGAATGCTACATCCATTTGGTGGTTCTGCAGAGTCCCAGCTCTTTACCCATGAGCCTTTTAGAATATTTAATTATTAAACTTCAGTGAGGCAATCAAGGCAAATGTCTCCACGCACCTACGTGTTGCCTCACATGGGCAGCACATGCTCCTCTTGAAAACCCTGAGGACTTGATACAGAAGGTTTATTATAAAATTTATATGGAGTTTATTTTATGCAAAAAAATTGCATTAAAACAACAGCATTCCATTTTCAGAAAATAAATGTCAAGCACATTGCCAACTTTGATCAAAAATGTTAAAACGATGTTTTCATTAAAGGGGTTTTGCCACTAAGTAAAATTGACGTGCGAAGCTTGCAAATGAAATAAAATTTTCACATTAAATTATTATTAAAAATTCTACCGTTTTTATTTTGCTGCTCCTTTATGTTCCATTTTTTCAGCTTGTCTCCCAGGGGAACGACCAGGGCTAAGCTTCTCATCCGGGCGACATGCTCAGCATCACTTCTTCTCTCAGGCAGTTACTGAGTGTTAAAATCCCAGGTGCTGTCTTTCTCTCCCGTCCTCTTAATCCTTAGTAATTACCAAAACGTACAAATAAAAAGAAACTCAGTCAGGTTTGTTTTGTAAAGGGGAAAAAAAAAACAAGTTGGTTCCGCAGGGATTTGAACCTGGGGCCCTTGTTTAGGGGCAAAAAATTTCCTCTAGTACCCCAAAATGCTTTATAAAGGCCTGGTGATGTCTCCCCTGGGTCACTTGATATCAATTCAAAAAATTTACACAGCCCCCCCAAGCACACAGAGCGGGATGCAGGGGGTTAAAAGGAGATCTGGCAAAAACCCCTTTAATACCAAAAAAACCAAAACCCCTTTCCCCTTGGTAAAGTCCACATGCACGTTTTTGCACTGTATTGAAAAACTTGGTATAGGTCAGCTCCTAAATTTTTTTTTACAGTTTGCAATCAAAGCTTTGCGCTCTCTTCATCGTATTGAACATACATGGCTTACATTGGTTCTCATCCAGACTTTTTTTTCCTTCACGGGCCCTCATTTGAGACGCTTTTTTGCAATCCCTCATACACAGGGTTCTCTCAGCACCAAAACCCTTTCCCTGTGGACCGAGCGTTGTACTGAGCACTCTACGCCCAGTCCCCGTCATGCGAATAGCTCTCGAAGCTCCAAATTACATGTGACAAGGGGGTTTTTTGGTGCCCACCATTGGCCTGGAAAAACCTCATGTCTCACCTTAACGACTGTGAACATAATCCAAAGCGACCAGTGACATGTGAGCAGGGATGCGGGTGAGTTTTACATTAACTAATAATGTGAGTTAAAAAAAAAACAAAAAAAAAACTTTGCTTTAACCCCTTAAGGACCCCAGCTGTTTTGCCCTTCTGACAAGCCCTTTTTGAAATGACATTTTCCTTTATGTGAGAATAATTTTTTTGACACTTTTACCTTTTCGGATTCAGAGATTTTTTTCTCGTGACACATTGTGCTTTAATTTAGTAAAAAATTTTTTTTACCCCATACAATCCTTGTTTTTTTGGAAAAAAATCAAAATTTCTGAAAATTTAAAAAAATTTCATTTGGGAAAGTTAAAAAATTTCTGCGGCAAACGATAATTATTCACCCAAAATAGTTATACTAATCCCCCAAATGTCCATATGGGTTGGCACATTTTTTAATTTTTTTTTTTTTTTTTTTTTTTTTTTTTAAACATTAGAGGGCTTAGAAATTTAGTAGTAATTTCCACTTTTCAAAAAATTTGCAATAACATTTTTTTAGGGACCCCATTCTGAGTGGCTTTGGGGGGCCTGCATGTTAGCCCCCCCATAAGTGACGCCATTAAAAAACTACCCCCTTTTAAGTTTTACAACACTATTTGGGAAGTTTGATAACTTTTAGTTTTTTCACAAAATAAAAGCAAAGTGGGGGGTGACTTTTCAAAATTTCATTTTTTTTCAATTTCAATTTTTTATCCATTATTCACTGGAATACGGTAAATGGACTGTAAATGCAACTTAAAAATCGATTCCCCAGGGCTGCCGTTTTTGAGATATCCCATATGTGGCCAGTGCATAAAATTGGGTCACCCATAACCCCAGAATAGGGGGACACCCACAAAATCTGGGGGTCTCATTTTATACGATTTTTTTTAGGGGCCCCTTTCAGGTTTGGGGGCTAAAATTAAAAAACACCCCCCAAATAGACCCCTATTGAAAATACACCCCTTAAGGGAAAAATCCAGGGGGGTTGAGTATAAGACCCCCCGGTGATTCACAAATTTTTTTTTTGCATAAGGCGGAAAATTTTAAAAAATTTTTTTTCCAACTGCAATTTTTGCTTAAAAGTTTCTATATACAAAAATCCTGGGGAAAAAAAACCCCAAAAATTTTTTAACAATTTCTTCCAAGTTCGGCAATACCCACATGGGGTGTAACTGTGTTTGGGCGCGCAGGCGTATAAGGGAGGGAGCCTTTTGGGCTTTTGGGAAAGCAGATTTGGTGGGGCCATGTGCATTTTTCAAAGCCCCCAAAGTGCAAAACAGGCGAAACCTTCGAAGTCGCCCTTTTGGTTTTAACACCCCAGGGGTCTACTAGGGGGGTATTGCATTTTGGATCACAGGTGTTCCATGTTTTTTTTAGCATTGGGGAATGAAAATGGGGGGGAAAAAAAAGCGTTCGTCATTGTTTTTTGAGTTTCAATTTTTACGCATTCGCCGTGCAGTGAAATGATGTGATAATTTACTATGGGGGTCGGTACAATTACAATATAAGATTTTTTAGTTTTTTTTTTGTTTTATTACTTTTTTCACAGTAGAAATAAGTCTATAAAAAAATTGTGTTTTTTGTTGTCCTTTTCTGACAGCCTAAATTTTTTTTTTTTTTCTGTGATTGGGCTTTTTTTGCGGGATGGTTGAAGTTTTTTTTTTGGGACCATTATGGGTGCAAAATGATTTTTACTTTTATTAAAGGGTTTTTTTGAGATGTTTTGAAAAAAAATACGCAATCTTGGTAGGTTTATTTTTATTTTTTTTAAACGGCACTGTACGGTATAATGCATGGAGCTTTATCGATCAAACTTACACCGTACCCAAATTTTATATTTTTTTTGTTTTATGCTTTTTTACAAAAAAACACTTTTATTTAACCAGGAAAAAAAAGTTTTTGCATGCCATGTTAGAGCCATAACTTTTAAAAATTTTTTTGTGCTTGGAGCTGTGTAGGACTTGTTTTTTTTGAGATGAGTTGACGTTATTTGTATCATTTTTGGGGGGGAAAAAGGGTTTTTATCGCTTTTAAATCCCTTTTTTGAGGCCAGGGGGAGAAAAAACGCAAACCTATAGTGTTTATTTTAAAGGGGGGGCCCCCTGCAGTACCGATAATTGCTTTACCTTTTGGGGCGTCATTATCGATCCCTATTATATAGTTTTTTTTTGTTTTGAAGCACTTTAAAAAAAAAAATGTTTTTGTGTGTAAAAAATATTTAGCATCCTATCTTTAAGGGGTATACTTTTTTTTTTTTTTCCTATACAGAGCTGTATAAAGGGTTTTTTTTGCGGGATGAACTGAGTTTAAATTTGGGACAACTTTGGCGTTTTTAGGATTTTTGATCGCTTTTTATTCCATTTTTTGTGCTGCGGGATTAAAAATAATCTTAATTCTGTGTTTTTTTTTTTTTTTTTTTTTTTACAACGTTCACCGTACGGGTTAATTAACATGACAGATTTATAGGGCAGGTCGTTACGCACGCGGCGATACCAAATATGGGTACTTTATTTATTTTTGGTCTTTTTTGGGGCGATTGGCGTTTGTAAAGGGGGAAAAGGGCGGTGTACGTATTTTTATTTTATTTTTCGTGTTTGTGTTTTACTTCACTTTTTTTTCACTTTTTCACGTTATTTTTTTACATTTCCCCATATGGGATTTGAATGAGAGATCTTTAGATCAACACACTCTAAGCCAGGGGTGTCAAACTGTGGCCCTCCAGCAGTTGGGAAACTACAACTCCGATCATGCACTTGTATAATCTATAACATTAGGCATGATCGGAGTTGTAGTTTCCCAACAGCTGGAGGGCCGCAGTTTGACACCTATGCTCTAAGCTCAGTGGCCACTTCTGTCTGAGAGCATCCTGCTTGAAGCCTTGCAATGGTTGTGTTAATCAATTGTAAGGTGTTGCCTTGGTGTCGATGTCAGAATATGAAAAGCATGATGAAGAGGACTGTTTAAATCCCAATTCAAATTGGTCCCCTTAATTTTACTTGGTGATTCAAGGATCAAACAATTGTAGTGAATTTTGCCATTAAGCTCCTTGTATGGGTATGTTTACACGCTGTAGTGCGCCGCAGTACATTGTGTCGCGGGAGCTCGCGCTGATCAGCGCGTACACGCGTGGGTGGGCCGGCAGCCCACCGGCCCCATAGACATGCATTACTCCTGCCGCAAATAAGTGACATGTCGCTATCGCCCCCCTGTGTACAATACGATCGTATTGTACGAGCGGGGAGAAGTGTAATCCATAGTTCACTATGAGAACTGTGGATTACCGTAATTTTGGCATCTCGCCCATATTAGAGCACAAATACGCAGTGAAATGCATGCCGAAATTACCTCGCGTGAACATACCCTTAGAGAGATCAATGTTTCAGTACTTTTTGCACAACTTGTTGGACATGTGCATTCTAAAGTTAAGTGATGGTCTTATTTAGTTACCACAAAAATTTCTTGGAAAAGTTAAAATTTTGTGTAAGTGCTATGTGCACTACAGGCAGCGGTGTTAATCCATAAAGTCCTGGTGGGTTTTCACAGGTATCTGGAACCATGCTGACAGCTGTGGGAGGGTTCGTGAGGGAGGATCCATAGAGCAAAATTTAAAGGGGTTGTCTGGGACTTACAAAAGCTTGTTGATCCGCTGATAATTAGAAAGAGAAAAACAAAAAAGTATACTCTCTTCCGTGACGCTCCGGTTCTGTCCTGGTGGCCGTCCCGTACATCCCGGCTGCAGAGTGAATGTTCATCGTTCACTCGCTATGTTCAGGCAAGAGCAGTCGCGTGAACGATGGATGTTCACTCTGCAGCTGGGATGTACAGGTCGGACACCATGATGGAACAGAAACGTCGCAGAGCAGAGTACAGGCAGTCCTCAACTTATATCATTCTGACTTACATCTGTCCCCTAGTTACAGACGGAGACTTATGGGGCGTGCTGGCACTTGTAGTTCCATGTTCCACAGCAGATAGTAGCTGTGGAACAACAAGTTCCAGCATGCCACAGCAGCACATGAGGGGAAATGTTAACAGGGGCACAGACAGCAAAACAAATGTAAAAACCCTTCCCTGCAGTATCCAAAACTAAGGAAAAAAAAAAACCTATTGTGCTGGGATTACATTTAATAAATATACCTGTTCCGACTTGCATACAAATTCAACTTAAGAACAAACCTACAGTCCCTATCCCATCCGTAACCCGGGGACTGCCTGTATACTTTCTCCCCCCCCCCATATTCTTTCTCATCATACCCCAGCATGCCAACAAGCATTCGTAAGTCCTGGACAACCACTTTTAGGTGGTTCCACAGATGCTCATTTTGGATTCTGGGATTTAGGGGGTCAGGGTAGTACTTGGAAGTCATGCTTTTCCAACAAAGGTTGTACATTTCTAGCTGTGGGACATGTTATTTTTTTCGCTGGAAGATGCCACCCACCCCAGGAAAGACCATCAGCATGTATCTGCAAGAATGGTTTCATATCAAAATAGGTTGAGACTGCCTTCCATGCGGAAGAGAGGCCCTGAGAATGCCACAGACCTCAAGGCTTCTACCCCTCAGCAATTGTCGCAGGGTGCTTTGTTCTTCAGGGTATGTTCACACGGCGTGTTCCATTTTTGGATCAATTTTTAGATGTGTGTTTGGATCTGTGTTTCGGACCCAAACGCGCATCTAACAATGTGCACCTGTGTGTTGGATGCGATTTACGCAGCGCTTTTGAATGCGGTTTGTCGGATACAAAACTAATCCAACACGCTGCATGAACCTACAGCTCGGGAAAAAATTGAAGACCACTGCAAAATTTCAGTTCCTCTGATTTTTTTTCCTCTTTTAACGGTATATTTGAGAAAAATTTACATTGTTATATAAACTACTGACATGTCTCAAAGCAAAAAATTTTGTATTTGCAGTAAATGAGAAATCTTCAAAATAAGAAAAGCAGCAATTCTGTCAGACCTCAAATAACGCAAAGAAAACAAGTTCATATTTCTATAGAAACAATAAGACTAATGTTTTAAGTCAGGAAGAGTTCAGGGATCAATATTTGGTGGAAAAACCATGATTTTTAACCCCAGCTTTCATGCGTCTTAGTATACTTTCCACCAGCCTTTCACACTGCTTCTGGGCGACCTTATGCCGCTCCTGGCACAAAAATGTAAGCATTTCTTCTTTGTTTGGCTTGTGACCATCCATCTTCCTCTTGATTACATTCCAGATGTAGAAAACTGTGCAGTGGTCTCAATTTTTTCCAGAGCTGTACCTTTAATGTCTCTCACTTAACACACCAATGTCCATTTGTTTGATGAAGCAGAAAACATGACTCATTAGACAAGGTAACCCTTTGCCAATCGGTGGAGATCCAATACTACCATGAAAATTTGTGTTGCCGTAACATCATTAACAGAGGTTCAGTGACTAGTTCCCGGAGTCGATTGCTAATCTCTTATCAATCAACTTAAGGCCTTAACAACCGGCTTAACGACTATTAGCGACTTCACAACATAGTAAGCTATATGTCCTCCGAATTATATTCCGCTAGTGGTATATAGCAGGTATATGTCCGCCAGGTATAGAGAAAGGTCCTCCGGCAGGTATATATGCAGGACATAGGTCCTCCCGTAGGTATATAGGCAACTTTGTCCTCTAGTAGGTATATAGGCAACTTTGTCCTCTAGTAGGTATATAGGCAACTTTGTCCTCTAGTAGGTATATAGGCAACTTTGTCCTCTAGTAGGTATATAGGCAACTTTGTCCTCTAGTAGGTATATAGGCAACTTTGTCCTCCAGTAGGTATATAGGCATCTTTGTCCCCCAGTGGGTAGATAGGCAGGTTGTAGGTCCCCCAGTGGGTAGATAGGCAGGTTGTAGGTCCCCCAGTGGGTAGATAGGCAGGTTGTAGGTCCCCCAGTGGGTAGATAGGCAGGTTGTAGGTCCCCCAGTGGGTAAATAGGTAGCTTGTAGGTCCCCCATTGCAGGTGTGGTAGCAGGGGCAGGTTGTAGGTCCCCAAGCATGTGGGTAGACAGGCAGGTTGTAGGTCCCCCAGCATGTGGGTAGACAGGCAGGTTGTAGGTCACCCAGCATGTGGGTAGACAGGCAGGTTGTAGGTCCCCCAGCATGTGGGTAGACAGGCAGGTTGTAGGTCCCCCAGCATGTGGGGTTAGCCAAGCAGTGGTTGTAGTGTCCCCCAGCATGTGGGTAGACGGGTAGCTTGTAGGTCCCACAGCATGTGTATAGGTAGCTTGTAGGCTCCCCCACAGCATGTGGGTAGACGGGTAGCTTGTAGGTCCCACAGCATGTGTATAGGTAGCTTGTAGGTCCCACAGCATGTGGGTAGACGGGTAGCTTGTAGGCTCCCACAGCATGTGGGTAGACGGGTAGCTTGTAGGCTCCCACAGCATGTGGGTAGACGGGTAGCTTGTAGGCTCCCACAGCATGTGGGTAGACGGGTAGCTTGTAGGCTCCCACAGCATGTGGGTAGACGGGTAGTTGTAGGCTCCCACGCATGTGGGTAGACGGGTAGCTTGTAGGCTCCACAGCATGTGGGTAGACGGGTAGCTTGTAGGCTCCCACAGCATGTGGGTAGACGGGTAGCTTGTAGGCTCCCACAGCATGTGGCTAGACGGGTAGCTTGTAGGCTCCCACAGCATGTGGCTAGACGGGTAGCTTGTAGGCTCCCACAGCATGTGGCTAGACGGGTAGCTTGTAGGCTCCCACAGCATGTGGCTAGACGGGTAGCTTGTAGGCTCCCACAGCATGTGGCTAGACGGGTAGTTGTAGGCTCCCACAGCATGTGGCTAAACGGTACTTAGGCTCCCAAAGCATGTGGCTAGAGGGAAGTTGTAGCTCCACAGCATGTGGCTAACGGTATTGTAGCTCCCACAGCATGGCTAACGGGTAGTTGTAGCTCCACACATGTGGCTAGACGGTAGCTTGTGGTCCCACAGCATGTGGCTAGAGGTACTTGTAGCCCACAGCATTGGCTAGACGGGTAGTTGTAGCTCCAAGCATGTCTAGACGGTAGCTGTAGGTCCCACAGCATTGGTAACGGGTACTTGTAGGCCCCCACATGTGGTAGACGGGTACTTGTAGGTCCCCCAGCATGTGGAAGACGGGTAGCTTTACACCCCAGATGGTAGACGGTAGCTTGTAGGCTCCCCAGCATGTGGAGACGGGTAGTTGTAGGCTCCCCAAATGTGTAGACGGTAGCTGTAGGCCCCACATTGTAAGGTAGTTGTAGGCTCCCCCAGCATGTGGCAGACGGTAGCTTGTACTCCCCACATGTGAGACGGTACTTGAGCTCCCCACATGTATAGGTAGATTATAGCTTACTAAAGGCCGTTCACAGGCTTATTTCGCCCGATTTGCAGACAGATTGACGATCGTCAATCTCGGAAAAATCAGTAGAAATTTAATAAGACATTTTCATTGATTTAAAGAAAATAGGCTCTCTTTCACAAGAGCGTATTCCGGCCGGATGCCGCCGCGGATTGACGACGGCAATCCGGACGGAAAAACAATTCAAATGTCAATTATTTTTCGGACGGATTCACCACCTACAATGAATGGAGATGGTGAATCCGTCGGGAAATCAGTTACAATTACTTCCCACACTTAGTGGCACTTATTTGCAACTGATTTTCAATGATTTTAGAAAAGTATTTACGATCGGCAATCCGATGTAAATACGTTCAGAAATAAGCCGTGTGAACGAGGCCAAACTGTTTTACACACACGTCTGGTAGCCCCCGGTTTATTTGGCAGCAAGCTGCCCCACTGCAGTGACATTCCACCCTCCTGCACCTTCATAACTGGTGTTCATTTTTCACGTTGAATAACACTATACCTTTACCACAGCAGCTCACAAACTGTGCGTTTTAAGAAATCCTGTCACCCTTGGCCCGTAAGCCAATGATGATCCCTTTTTTAAACTGTGATAAACTACCCCTTTTTACTCATGACTGCATTGTACACCTTATATACTCGCTAAGCCAGCTCACAACCAGTAACTGCTGGTCTGACGCTTGAGGGTATTACGTTTTCACAGAAATACGGTCAGTGCTAGTATTTCATTAAAGGGATTTTCCACTGCAATAAATTGAAGAATTAATCAGTATTTACTGTATCTTTCTTGTTACCACCTAGGCTCCAGCATGTCCCATACATGGCTCACATAATCGCTGAGGCCATTGATTAAGTCATGGTAATGTGAGCCATGAATAGGATGTCATTGGTGCGGTACTGTCAGGGGACAGTGGAGCTCCAGTGTTGCTGAAATGGCAATGGGAGAGAAGTGTCGCTTCCCTTTCATTTTGCAGTAGGATAGGGGTGTGTGGTTTTTGTGTATTTTTTTTTTTTTTTTTTTTTTTTTTTTTTATCCATGATGTTGACCTTCGAGCCAATAGAAAAGGAGTGGGAAAGCTTTTATTCATATCTGGGTTTTGGAAGGAGAAAAAAAATAAAGCATGAAATGTGCGTCTTCACTAATTCCTTATGAATTTCATAAATTAAGACATTTAATTTGCCTGTGTGTATGTAGATATAGATTGTTATGCACAGATGTGTGTATGTGTATGTATATGTATATGTGTGTATATATATATATATATATATATATATATATATTTCTATTATATTATATTATATATATATATATATATATATATTATATATATATTATTATATACGCGCGCGCACACACACACACAAAACAAAATAGATACATAAATTGTGTGTATGTATATATTTATTATTATATGCACACATAGATAAATTTGGAGGTCAAAGTTTCCGGGCTCTTGTGCAACCTGCCATCTTCCATGGTTGTCTATATCTGCTCTCACACAGGTAGATTACACTGCTGTAATTATGGTGTACTGACTTGGTAATTATATACGCAGCACGCCTACACGTTTCATACCACATAGGTGTCAGGGAGCAATCCCATCAGAGCTGGAACATTCTAGACAAAATGTAATCATTGGGTTTTCAGTGGAAACAGCATTCCTGATGTACAGGTGAAGCCTGTATTTTTAATCTCCAATTTCTTGAATAGCAGTTGAGCCCAGTCGGATTATCCATCAGTGATGCGTATCAACTCCACAATGCTGGCTTTGTATGAGGTCATATCAGCCTTGTAATATTACAAGGTCATGTATACAAATGCATTTCTATGACTCAAGGTATACAAATAAAAATATGAGGCATTAGAGAGTGGCTGACTGTGGTGATGAAAGATATGGGCCAAGGTAAGGATGCCTCAGGACTCGAAGGCACAGATGTGAGAGCAGAGGACTGCAGCTGTCAGTAAGTAGGTGCACCCACATGAGAATCTGTTTTGTGTGTGAGAGAGATCACTGTGTACAGCAATAGAAATTCTGCATCAAAATGAGATTGCGCGTGACCCTTATCCACAAGTAATCTCTGTTTGGAGGAGTAGAACAGTTTTAGTAGGGAATTGCCCTTGTTTAGAAGCTCATTCTGTCAGAATGGAGACATTCTACAGAAAGGTTCTCCCTGTGGAGGACATCATTCATACATCCATTACATAAACATCCCAGCTGCCATATAATGCAGCATTAGAAGCATCTGACTAGCTGTCTTATCTGCTATAATGTCAGAAGAAGCAGCCACAAGCATCCGATTATCTTGGAGGGTCAAGTAAAGGAGGAGTTTAACAACCCTTTAAATGGAACCTGTCGGGTGGTTTATGTTGCCTAAGGCCATGTTCACACGGCTTAATCCTGGACGTATTTCAGTCTGTAATTACGCGCCGGAGTGCGCAAATTACGAGCTGAATACGTCCTAGTAACTACGGTAATCCACAGTTCTCATAGAGAACTATGGATTACGTCTCCTTTCCCTGCTCGGCGAATACGCCGAGGGGGGAGATAATTGACATGTGAATTACTAGCGGCGTATACGCGCCGCTAGTAATGAATGTCTATGGGCCGGCGAGGTGCCGGCCCCCCGCTCCCTCCCCCAGCCACATGGCGTAATTGCGGGGCATAATTACGTCCCGCAGTTAAGCCGTGGGAATCGAGCCTTATCGGAGATAGAATCATGGATTATGAGATACGTAAGATTTTTTGCTCATTAACGCAAATCCACAAATAGAAGTCAGGTTAGCAGATATCTATTTTTAAATTGGTATAAATTTAGCATACAGAAAAAATTAATTCTTTAATTATAGAAGTTTACATAGTGTTATAACAAACAATATAGGGTCTAGGCAAGGAAAACATGTACCTATATCCACCTAAACAAGTCCCTACAATACCCTTCCTAACCGGCAGGGACCCCACCCCGAAAAGGGTGACCCGGCCATATGAAGGCAAACCCCGGTATGAGCTACACACTAAATGGGACAGAGTATAGGACATAACATATATACATGTGGTTCTGCAGAACTATATGAATGACTGTCATGCAGCTATTTTTGGCTTTAAATGAATATAATTAAAGGGTAAATTTTAGCTCTAGTTATATTTTTGGATTTGCCTTATCTGAGAACAGGATATCCTCAGCGAAGAGAAGAGGACCTCTGTGATTGTATGACTTGAAGCAGGGTTTCTGGGTAAAAGGGAAAGTAAATCCTGATTTGGATTCCTTAAACAGTGTAAGTGCTGCTTACCCTGTATCTGTATGTGTACAGAGCAAGCTCCACATTTAAGTGTGTGAAATAACCTGAACTTTCACTTTCTTTTTGGCATCCTGTCAGGATTTACTCTGCTTTTTACTCAGAAATGATCAGTAACTCAAATAATATAATACAATATATAACGGAGCTCAGCTTCTCCCCCTCGATCATATTCTGCTCTCACATAGGGTAGTGTAAACCACCCGACTGGTTTCCTTTAAGCATGACATTGATTGGTAATATTTGTACAGTAGCACGTCTCCTGGAATTAGCAGTATCTTTTACAGTAGCCACTCTACTTACTGGAATAAGTAATAAAGTGTTCTAAAGTAGAATAAAGTGTTACTGTCAGGAAAAGCCCGTGCCCACTCGCAGGTCACCGGCCTGACTAGGTGTGTATCGTGACGTTGCACTCCCCTTAGGGGTGCACAAGGTCAGCTGGACATGGTTTCACAGTTGACCCCTGTGCACATGGGCACAGGAAGACCCAGGGACTGCGAGAGGATACCACATTCACCCACTACCATGAACGGCTGGGAGAGATCTGTTTACCCACGTTGGTGAAACAGAACTCTGCCAGCACAATAGACTGCCACCAGTTCCTTGTTGGCTATAAGCCTGGTCCGTTACAGACCTATAGCAGGCCTGGAACCTGCCTTGGGTAGCAAACTATTAGAGACCGAGCAAAAAGGACACGCAAGATCGGCAATCAAGACAAAAGACCCCCTCAGGATTAAAGTTTATAGATTTAATCACCTTGTGAGCGAGCTAGACAAACAATATATACATAGGGGTATAACTATACATATATTGGTCTGAGGTGCAAATACGGAAAGGGTTACATACAGAGGCAGCAAGATGTGACTATTTACCTTAGGGTGGCCTTGTGCTGTGCACACATGGAGGGGAGGAGGGGGGGGAGTGAATGTGGCCTTGCTCCTGTATGTGGATGCTCCAGGAATGCTGGTGTAGGTAACCCCCCTCCAATGAGACAATAATTGGCTCACATGGGCTTCAGCTTATAACTGTACTGGGACATCCCACGTCACACCCTCTCACGCCCCTAGGATGGTCTACACTCTCCTCCCTCTCAGGCCATGCAGTTTTGGGCTTCCCTCACAAAATGGGTCATAACGTGGCAGGGCATTGGGACAGAACTGAGCCAGTGGTACCATCCAAACCGGATGGGCCTAAGCTACGACTTGGTACTAAGGGCTGGCCTTCTGCTTAGTTTCTGGTCCAAGCCTTTTGGTTTCTCCCTTCCATTGTGCCTTACAAACGTGGGAATGACGGCTACGCGTGTGGGAAGTTTCATATTTAAAAAATATGAAACTTGAGTGGACCTGTGATGCATGGTTCTCCCAAAAATCCTTATGAAATATCGGCACCGCCATGGCTACTCATCTCTTTGATGCGAGGGGGTCTGGCAGCAGGACCCTGGGCA
Organism: Phyllomedusa bahiana; assembly: GCA_025379985.1. Taxonomy (NCBI): domain Eukaryota; kingdom Metazoa; phylum Chordata; class Amphibia; order Anura; family Hylidae; genus Phyllomedusa; species Phyllomedusa bahiana. The sequence goes on along the minus strand of JAODAL010020676.1, from coordinate 54,054 downwards.
AGCTGCTAACTAACAATCCTTTGTTTCGACCGCCTGCTGGGAGGGTCTCCTATCTGGCTTGGGAGCAGCTAGGTCTTGCTGTCTTTTGCCTAAGTGATGCTTTCTAGTGACATGTTGCACAGCGGGGAGCTTGAGTGACTTTTTGCAATCTGAGTGAATTTGAAGTTACAAGAGCACGGGGGTGGCTTTGACATTTTTTGTCATTTTCCTCACAGTTATTAACTGGTCCTCAGTCTAGGAAATATGGTGTGATTGAGGGCCTTTGAGTTCTGCTTGTTCCTAGGCAGTTACTTCCTCTGCCTCTCTGCAAAGGAACTAGTACACTTTCCTGCGAAAATGTGGTCCTCTAGGAACTTATATACACAGCAAGACATAATGCCATGTAAACAATGGAAGTGATAACTAGAATAGTGCCTCCTTGTCCTATTTGTGTGTCTGAGCAATCTGCATCAAATCTGACACTGCATCCCATGTATGTGAATGGGATTTCCACAACCCTGTTCATAGGCCATAGAAAAATTCTGCATAGGGTTTTTTTTTCAAAGTTGCAGAAAAAAAAATCTGGCATGCTACTTCCATGGAGAGAAGTTGAAGATTATTCCAGTGAGCTGCCTATTGAAGGCAGCACCCGAGTTTCTCTTGATTTTTTTTTTTTTTTACATGCTGGAATACAGGTCTGTTCTGAAAGTGATGTGTGAACAGAACTTAGATGTGTCATAAGTAGTTGTGTGAAGAAAAAAAATCTTCCGTTACCAACCGTGTTCAATACACAGGGTGCAAGTCTTTGCAGCGGGATTCAAATCACTTTCCACCGATTTATTCTGCTTTTAGTGTATTATATTCTTTCAATATCCAGAATGCAGTCATAGCACAAATGATGTATCTGCAAAACCAGTAATTTTAGTATTACATATTGCAAATGCCTTGCGACCCTTTCTAAATGACTATTATACGTTGTATATGAAAAGTACAATTACTGAGCATGGTCCTGGAGTCATTTTAGTAAAGTGTTTGTTTTTTTTGTTTTTGTTTTTTTACTCTTTGGTATTTTTCTATCTTTTTAGCTTGGAAATGCCCAAAGATGAACTACCAAATCATAACTGCATAAAGCATCTTCGCTCGGTAGTGCAACAACAGCAAACTCGTATAGGAGAGCTAGAAAAAGCAGCCGCTGAGAACAAGCACCAGCTATCTGAGCAGGTATGGTATTTAACCCCTTAAGCTGAACGCTTGAAAAGTAGTTAATGACCAGAACATATTTTTAGTTTTTTCCTCCTTGCGTTTCAACAGTTGTAAATTTTTTTATTTTTTCAATGACGCAGTTGTATGAGGCCTCGTTTTATTCAAGACAATTTGTACTTTATGGGGGAATAGTTTAAATTCACTTTTAAATAATTGCACAATTTTTTTTTTTTTTTTTTTTTTTTTTACACCATTCACAGTTCACACTTGTTAGATTAAGGCCTCGTTCACACGGCTTATTTCTCCGCGGATTGGCACAGTACGGCGCCAATCCGTCCCTGTCATTACGGTAATCCACTGCTCTCATAGAGAACAGTGAATTCTGTCGCTCCTCCCCGCTCGGCAAATCCGCCGCTGGGGGAGAAAGTGACATGAACATTATTTACGGCGCGTATGCGCCGTAAACAATACATTGTCTATGGGGCCGGGGAGCGGCGCCCCCGCCGCGCTCCGCCCCCGTCCCACCCCTTATTCACGCCGGATTTGTGAGCGCAATCCAGCTCACAAATTCGTCGGGAATAAGTCGTGTGAACACGGCCCAATTCTACAGGTTATTACGATCGTGTGGATACCTAATGTGTAGGAGGTTTTTTGTTTTTTTTTTTGTTTGTGTAATGTAGGCACAGTCATTTTTTTAATTAAATATTTTTCTTTTATTTTTTTTTTACACTTGGTAATGTATTGGCATATTCATATATGCTAATACATTATAATCTGGCAGGGAGAAAGTGACATGTCAATTATCCCGGCGCCGTGGATGATGAGTCTATGGGGCCGGCGGGCTGCTGGCCCCCCCACCCCCGTACACACGCAGTAATTGCAGGCGAAATCCGTCCTGCAATTATGCCATGAATAAGCAGTCTGAACATAGCCTTTGATTGCGCTGTGGTGATGAACTGCGGCAATCAAAGCACAGGGTAGTGGAGGTTCCCCCGCTCCCTGGCGCTTGCAGGAGCTGCACTGGGATCAGGGCTGTATAGTACAGCCCCGTTCTCAGCACTGCTGTGGCGCCCAGAGCCGCAAACTCTGTCTGCAGCAACACCAACAGACTCGCTGCAGACAATGACCTGAAGTGCCCGCCATCAAAAGACGGTGCGCGGTCGTTAAGGAGTTGAAGGAAAAAAAAAACCCTAATTGATTTTCTAAAATAAAGTGCTTTAGAGCAAGTTCAGACATCTTGGATTTTAGGGGTGGATACCACACCAGAAATCTACAGCAACTTCACATACCATACATGTAGATGGGGTTATGGAATTGCGACAGATTCACCACCAATTTATGAGATCTGTTGCATAAATATTCTGCCATGCCTGACCATACCCTTACTGTAGTACAAAGCTGTGAGCCATGTACGTGAAGCCGCCTTCACCTTTTCTGTGACTTACACATGCAAATACATAAAATATGCAGAAATGTGTTGACAAGACAGGTCGCAACCTTAAAACAAATGTGGCAATCCATAACGCCATATGCGCTAGCTATGTCTCTTCCCCTGTGTGTGAGTGCTGACCATTTTGAGAAGCGAAGAGTGAAATATAATCTCGGTTCCTTTAATATTATTGTGTAGAAATTGTTCAGTTGGAGACTTCTGTTACTGATTTACAGGTCACACACTTCAGTGATGAGCAGTCGCTCACTGTGCACATACAGATCCTGTTGTGTAATGTGGTTTTTTGTTTTTTTTTTTTGTTTTTTTCCTTTTTTTGTAATAAAGCCTTTAAAAAATTGCAAATTTTAGAATATCCTCTTTGAGTAGAAAGATTCATCAGAAAAAAAACACTTTGCAACTGTAAATTAGAACAGCTAAAAATTCACAATGGTCTCGTTAGTGCTCCTTCACACGTTTCCTTTCCAAGAGTTTTTAAAGTGACACTTTAATCAGAAATCGGTAATTTTTTTTTTTTTGTTTTGTTACAATCAATCATCCTAGAAAACTTTAATTTACATAGGACTGCAAAAAAAAAAAAAAAACCCTACAGATAAGATCTTGCCTTTCTCTAGCTATGATGATGGAGATAAAAGTCCTAAATGAAGGGGCGAACTAATTTCTGTTTACTGTTGGTGCTGCACGAAAGTCTTGACTACATGTAGTCCCATTGCGAATGGGTAGTAATTGCTCTTTTGTTCTTTGGACAGGGATAGGTAAAGATTAGACTAGACCGACAGGGCAATAACAAGCGATACATCAAATGATAATGGGTCAATCTTTTTTTCTGCCTAGCTTTTTCTTTGCACTTGATGAGGATTCTTACCTCTCTCGGCAAACAATACTGAGGTCACAGAGAGCTAGATACAAACCAGGAAGTTTTATACATGGGAGAACTTGAAATAAATCTGAAATTAAATTTAAAAAAAAAATTAGATATCACATAATAGGAGACAAAAGCAAGCGGCACTCACCAATTTTCCTTTATATCTCCATCTTTATTCCATAAAATACATCAGGAGGTATAGCACATGCACTGGGCCAGTGCATGTGCTAAACCTCCTGATGTATTTTATGGAATAAAGATGAAGATATAAAGGAAAATTGGTGAGTGCCGCTTGCTTTTGTATCCTATGGAATATTGCATGGACTTTCTTTCATGAAAAGCTGAGCACCAGCTTTGATATCTTGATGGAATGGTGAATTGGTTTATCGTTTCATTCAACGTATGTGTGTTTGTGAGTCGAGCTGCTGGGGACAGTGCCGCCTAACTCTACGTTATTTACATATAATCACATTGTAGTGTCCTTTTATTTAGGTTTTTGTTTAATTTGTTATATTGTGGGGGCCCGGGGGGGGTTGTTTTTCCTTCTGTTTTGAGAGTTACATTAAAAAAAAAGAAACAATCACCACAATGCAGGAAAAATTTAGAGTAATTTTTTCCCTCCAAAAAAAACCATGTTGGGGTTTGGGCATTTATGCAGAATTGTGTAAGGGTTGGTTGGACGGAGCGCTCTGTTGAATGGAACCCAATCCCGTTTTTTAATTGGGGTACGTCCACATGACATGGGTTTTTCTTTAGATTTTCAGGCGTTTTTTGTATTTGAAAACACTGTCAAACATTCCCATAGACTTTACTAGAAAATCCGTCACTGCACGATTTTTTTACTGGGTCGAATTTCACACCGCCGGCGTTCCAAAAAACTCGAACATGCACAATCTTACACCCAGTTTTCGGACAGCAGGTGTGCTACTTAGTGGTTAAGCGGGACGGCCGAAACCACAAACCGCTGTCAGAACAGTCCCTCAAAACCATTCAAAAGACTATAAAATACCGACCGCCGTTTTACAACTGGCATGTGGCCGTACCCTTACTGTCGTTGATTTACCAGTGATGTTGATGATGATGATGATAATCTTTATATAGTGAAAACATATTTTGCAGCACTTTACAATATAGAGGGTGTAAGCACAGACACATCAGACATTACATTATAAAAAAGCTACTTGCAAATCAGACACGAGGTGTGAGGGCCCTGCTCGCGAGAGCTTACAATCTATTAGGGTGTATAGGTAAGAAGTGCTAAGTTTACAGTGGTCCAGCCATGTTTCATAAATATGGGGTGGTTTACATAAAAGTTGGGTGAACCTTCCACCCTGACAGTACATCTATATACAGATAAGTGCCCAAGTGTAGGGAGTGACATGTGTGTGATAGCAGGTGGGGGTTAGCAATTGGGGATCTTGGTAGGCCAGACTGAGAAAATGTGTTCTTAGGGCTCTCTTAAAACTGAGGGTTGTGAGTGTCTGATCGCCCGCGGTAGCATCTTCCAGAGAAATGGTGAAGAGTGTGTGAAATTTTGGACACCGGCATGGGAGATCTGGATGTTTGATGATTGTAATCTGATATCGGCTGGAGAGTGGTGTGAACGGCTAGTGTGGTAGTCAGAATTAAGGGAGGAGATGTAGGGGTGCAGCACTGTGAAGCGCTTTATGGGGGAGGTCATTAGTTTTTTATTTTTTTTACTGGATGGGCAATCAGTGCAGTGACTGACACAGGGTAGAGGCATCAGTATAAAGGTTGAAGAAAAAATATGAGCCTAGCTGCTGCATGTAGGACAGATTGGAGAGGGGAGAGTTTGCAGAGAGGGAGACCGATAAGTAGGGAGTTACAGTAGTAAAGACGAGCGAGTAAGAGCAACAATGAGGGTTTGATAGTCGGCCGTGTGAACATACCCTTACTGAACAAGTGAATCTATTTTACATGATTTGGTAAATCTCTGCTTAAATACTTTATTTACCTATGTTAATTAGTAACAGATCTATAGTTATATCCTTTTTAAAAAGTGTAATCTAATTAACCTATTTAAACTCTTTCAGAAACGGGACATTCAGCTTTTAAAAGCATACATGAGGGCAATCCGCAGTGCCAACCCAAACCTACAGAAATTGGAAGAGACTATAGAGTATAATGAAATTCTTGAGTAAGTAAAATTATTTTTTTTTTTTAAATCATTTTTATTAACAGAAGCACAAAGATACACCATTGTAGTAGTAATTTTTTTAATGTGTGCATTCCTCTATTTGTAGTATAGCTTCCATATAGATGATAAAAATGATTTACCAAATCTTTATAAAAAAAATGACAGAAGCCATATGCTTAGTGATACAAAGGCAGGTTGGCCATTCCCAGTAGAAGGAAAAAACCCAATGCCATGTAAGAGACATTGCACATATTCAGAATACTGATATGAAATAGTAGATGTGCAAGCAATTGATTGAGGAGAGGGACTGCTTAGTACATAGCTGCACACAAGTTAACCACTTACCCATTTACTGCAGTGAGGGTGCTTTCACACGGTCCGGTTTTGGTGCGTTTTTGATGCGTTTTTTTGTGCAGGAGGGCACAACAATTAATGCTATACATTGTTGCCCAAAAAACGCATCCAAAAAACCGCACCGTGTGAAAGCACCCTGATCCAGATCAAAGTTTACTCAGATTCCAGCAGTTTAACCCTTTAGCTGCTGTGGTCAATTGCGTTTGCCTTTCCAAAATGTTTGACCGAGGGAGGGGGCCCCCTCTGTCCCTATTGGCAACCTGATGCGCAATTGCGGGGTGCCAATAGCTGGCATGACAGCCCGAACGCTTTACAAAGATCTGTGACATCCGCATGCTAGGCAGTGCCAGGGCAGGGCCTGGTATCCTGACTGACACTTGTATAATACATTGCACTACATTCACCTACTGCAATGTATTATGATGACACTCATGCAGTGGTTATTACATGACTTTATGGGGAAAGTGAAAAAAAGTATTGGGGTGGTATAAAAAAAGTAAAAATAAAGTAATATGCATACACCACCTTTACCCATTACAAATGCTTAGCACGGGGGGAAAAAATACACACGTTACGTAACCCACATGATAAAGCTGTAAACATTATATAGATGTACAAATAATAAATGCTAGAATTGTGATTTTTGTTCATCCTATTGCACATAAAATTTAAATTGATCAAAGTCATATAAGTCCCAAAGGGTATCAATTTAAAAAAAAAAATCAGCATTGCAGTATTTTGTTCATCCTGCTTCCGAAAAATCTTTGATTAAAAGCATTGTTAATATAAACTTCACAATTGTTCGTATGAGAAACCCTTCTATGGCCCTGTAAACAGAAAAATAGTTATGATTTTTAAAATAGGATGACACAAAGCAATTCTATTGTGTAGAAGTAGTGAAACATAAAAAAAACCTTGTAAATGTAATAGTAAAGCACAATGTGTTGCGAGAAGTCTCAATCAAATGGAAAGGTAAAAACATTAAAAAAGTTATTCACCGATAAAGTGATACATGTCCGTTTTGAAAAATGGGACAATGTCATCTCAAACATGGATGCTATGGTAAGGGTTAAAAACCGATTCACACCAGTGTCTTTAGATTTTCAGCAGCTTGTAAAATGTCATTAAGACCAACTTCTGCACTTGGAAGTTTTGTTTCCAAGTTCTGTCGGGAATTACGGAAATGGCTCAGCATGCGGCGCTGTTTTTTCAGTTAAAACTATGGACACAATGGCAGAAACCTGATGGACCCGATTTAAGTCGGTGGGGTCCTTTTGGGTGTCGTTTGTTTCTGCTGCACAACTAATTCTGTTCCACCTCTGTAACGGAGGTTCCGAATGGGACCTCAAACGCAGATGTGAACCAGGCCTTCACACCTTACTAACATATGATATAAACTTGCCCTTCTGCTTTATTTATATACGGCAGAAGGGCATTCAAGCGATTGAGCCGCTTAGTGTGGATAAATGTACATTTGTTAAAAAAAAAAAATTGAGAGTTCAACTCCCAACTCACATTATCTCCGCACATTTAAATATATTATTTATCCTGTACACTGATCACTGTAGAAAAAAAAAATTCCAAACACCAAAATAGTGGGAATTTTCGGTCATTTCATGTTTGCAAAAAATTGGAATACATAGTGATCAAAAGGTTGGCTGTATACCAAAATGGCACCAATAAAAGTACACTTCAGCCTGCAAAATAAATAGCCCTCACTCTGGTCCATGTGGAAAAACAATTTTGTTTGGAGAAAATGACACTTCAGTGCAAAGTTGAAAAATAGTGTTTTGGTTTTTTTTTGTAGAGTACTAAAATATAACAAAAACACTAATCACCAGAATCCTACTAACTGACACATTTATACCGGACCGTGGATGCCAATAAAACACCCGCCCACCCCGCAGAAATGTTAGTGAAATTTGTTTTAGAGTTGTTGTTTGAATTTTTTTTATTTTTCATATTACCGCTACAACACCAAAACTTTTACCCAGTTTCAATATAATGGAATCAGACAATGCACTATTAAAAATACATTTATGATCCGCAAACAAAACAAGCCCTCAGGTCTATGTAAATGGAAACAGTAATTGTGGCCCTTGGAAGGCGGTTGAAAGAAAAAAAGAGGCCAAAAATTATACCATGGCAGAAAGGAGGTTTAAGAGAAGCCTTCCTATATAGTAGAACATGTTCTGTTTTTAATGAAGTTTTACAGGATCTGTTTATGGTAATATGTTTATGGTATGCTAAACTTATCCGGTAAAATACTTTCTTATGTCTGGGAAAATTTGTCCAATGCAACAACTTTCTTTTTGTGTTTCTGAACGCAGGTGGGTGAACTCCTTACAACCGGCACGTGTGACTCGCTGGGGAGGGATGATCTCCACACCAGACGCTGTGTTACAAGCGGTCATCAAGCGCTCATTAGTGGAAAGTGGCTGCCCGGCATCCATAGTAAATGAGCTGATAGAGAATGCCCATGAACGCAACTGGCCACAGGGTCTGGCTACTCTTGAGACCAGACAAAAGAACGTCTGATATTTATGAGAACCTAACGTGGCAAAACGAATTCCGGGAAAGCAGGCTGTGGTGGTTATGGCCTGTGAGAACCAACACATGGGAGAGGACATGGTTTTAGAGCCAGGTTTGGTGATGATATTTGCTCATGGGGTTGAGGAAATTTAATTGCACACAAATAAATAAATGAACTTTTGTGCTTCTCCATATGCTCCATCCTCCCCGGAGGCAGGGTCTTATCTTAACTCTCGAAGCAAATTGCATAACATGACAAGTCTCCAGTTCCCCACTCTTGCCACTGAGCCTACAGTTGAGTAGCGGTTTGTCTGTTGCCATTGTTGATTTTTGTATTGAAGACACTCCAAGGACACATAATTTTAATTTATATTGTCCCGAACGGTGCACTGTTACCAGCTTGTTCTAATTCCAAACAATCCACATCCATTTCCTTACTTTTGCTCAGTGGTTTTTGAAATGAATGGACATTGTCCCGCAAGGAGCAAGGCAAACGTCAACAATTTGACAAAGTACGGAAGAAATGTTAAACTTTTTATGAAGGAGCAAAGGCATTGAACAGAATTATGGGCATTTTACATGAGGTGCCGAGGCATACTCTTAAATCACTGGTATCTGTAACAAGATATATGCTACGACTTGAACCTGGACTTGTGCAAACCACCATGGACTTGGATTTTGCCGGAGAATTTTGTGCAAGTAGGCTAGAATTAAAATAAAAAAAAGTAGATATTTTTTTAAACCCTCTCTCATATGACACTAGTTTCAGATGTTCAGTTTGTTTTGGTTGTTGTCACAATAAATAAGCAGCAATATGCAGAAGACATTGCAGCCGTTCCATAAAAATCCCAACACTTTCTGTCTCGTGTAATTTCCATCCATAGATGTGAACAAATAAGGGTACCACACTGCAGCTCTTTACCTTGAATGAATGGGAAAAGCAGTGGGTATGGATGTGCATCGGAGCACATGCTGCTTTCAATTCTGGGTGTAATCTGAGAAAATAGTGGTGAGTGGTGTTTTTACGTTCACTTGTTCACCCTTATCTTGACAAAAGGTAAACAAGGCGCCACAAAAAATACCTGACTTTTTTATTATTTTTTTTTCTTATTTTAACAATTAACTTTTCTCAGTTTTGTGTATAGTGCTTTTGTGAGTTTTATAATGATATATTTTGAGCATAATCTCACTTCACTGCCCCCCATTTGACTGTTTAAAGTAATTTCTTTCTGGTTTTCTCTGTGCTTTTGATATGTAGTTTCCCCTAACACCATAGGTAAAAAGTTAGGAGATAACAGTGCATGCATCTGCAACAAGGGAACAAGCTTAAATTTACACCAAACATATATGGTGATAATCAGTGCTTGTTACACTGAGTATTTTGGATTTTGGATCTGTGTTTTGGACACTAAGGGTCCAAAACACATGGCTTATTCAAGCCGTAATTGCAGGACGGATTTCGTCCGCAATTACGCTTGAGTAAGGGGCGGGGGCGCTGCCCGCCGGCCCCATAGACTTTCATTGTCCACAGCGTGTAACCTGACCAGGATAATTCACAGTCACTTCTCCCCGCCCGGCGATTAGCCCAGCAATGGATGGAAGATTAATCCCATAGTGTTTCCTCTATGATACCTGAAGAATACATGTAATTGAGTGACTGATTCCAGCCGATTGCACGCATAACAGCTGCGCAATACGGCTGCATACGACCCTGCAATAAGCCGTGAGAAGGGCCCATAAAAGGACCCAAACATGCATCTAACAATGTGCAGTGTGATTTTTTTACATTGCTTTCAATGTAAAACCTGTATCGGCATCCAGACCAGTGATCACTGATCTGTGTTTTACTTGTGTCTTCCTGATGCGTCTTTCGGATCCGTTCAAACAATTGTCATGTCAATTCTTGATCCGAAAGATGCAGCAGGAGCCCTATTTAAAACTATAGTGTGCATTTCTGCTGCAGCCACGCACGCACCTGCATGTTGGACGTGTTTTGGATGCGTTTTTCGGCTCCAACACGCCATGTGAATATACCCTAACTATCGAAACGATTCTGAGGGATGTTACAAGTGAGTGATCAGTTATTGTGGATTCTAAACACAATCCCTTGTAAAACCTTTCCACACAGTTTAGAGAACTGAAAGACGCTTGCTGCTACTAAAGACAGTATAATTGCTGTGCAGTACTGCAAATGAAAAAACGCCACAAAACTGCACTGTGTGAAAGCAAAGCACCCTAGGAATGGGAAAATTTCCAGAACAGTTTTAAGTATCCGAAGCGGCGGCATGCTAGCCTCCCTTTTCCTTTTGTACTTGAATGAATAAAACTAAAGTTAAAAACATTATATATGTCTCTCCTGGGCTTCCAGAACCAGAGTCTACATTATTTCTAATTAATCACTTAAAAAATCTTTGTATGTATTTTAAGTGTTGCGTTAAATGTTTGTGGTATACTTGTATTTTTTTAAGTTTCAGTATAATTTTTTGTCTATTTTAATATACATAAAATTGTGCCTTTTTTTTGTTTGTTTTTTTGTTTTTCCTGTTCAACCCCAACTCGTCTTAGGTAGTGATCTAATTTTTCCCTTTAGATTTGTCTTGCCCCTTGTAACAACCTTTTAGCAAATTTCTGTAGTATGTGTATTTTGTGCCAAGATAAATGTATTTGAAATGCCCACAAAATACAGCAGAGCTTTGGTACTATTTTTCCAGTCAGATAATCTCTCATTTCCATACATATAATAAGATGAACAATGTGGCATTATTTCTTAAACTCATAGGAATAAGTGATCTCCCCCCCCCCCCCCCCCCCACCTCATGATTTTGGAAAATACAGGTTTTGATATTTGAACTTTCAGGTTAGTGACTAAAAAACAGCAGAACATGAATTCTTGATTGTGTGGGTACATGCAATGTTCTTTGATCTACTATTTCAAGGAAATGGCTGTAAATTTAATATAGAGTGCACAGATTATTAGGTCACACAATGAATTTATCTTTGGAATGTAAATTAGGAGGGAAGTCAAAATGGTACATTTTAAAGGCTATTACAATGTCGTGTTACTATGGTTTTCTGCAACACTAACCTTGGGTGAATGAGGGGATCTCGCACAACACTGCTCAGGTTTTCTAATTAGGACCTGGGCTGCTTCCCCCTTTTAAAGAGAACCTGTCACATATGATATGCCCACCTTGCGAGGACAGCATAACGAATGTCAGACCAGCTGTTTCAGCGCTTGTGACCCTTATTCTGTAAGATGCTGGAGTTTTCATGTATTTAATACTCAAATCTGCAGTTTTCAGCCAGAAGTCATTCGAAGGTAGTTTTTTCTTCAAACCCCGCCCATGTAAGGCTAGCCCCGCCCACCTCAACTGATAAACCTATTACTTTGAATAGGTAGAAACAGGTGAATAACTCAGTTGGTGGGGCTAGCCTTTGGTGGGCGGGGCTAACATCTGCTCATGAATAAGATTTGAGGGGTAAATGCTCTAAAACTACAGCATCTTACAGAATAAGGGACACAGTGCTGGAAACAGCAGGTCTGACACTAGCTTGTGCTGCTCTCCGCAAAGAGGGCATAACCTATGTGACAGGTTCCCTTTAAGTCAAGCTTTAGATGTAAGTAGATGACATACACTGCAGCAATTTTTTATTTTTTTTTCAACCTGATGGGCCGTATCACCCAAGATTTCAAATCAGTTGGGACCCATTAATAAATAACACTTTTTATGGTCCTGAAATACAGAATTATGCCTTATCCAGAAAAAGCTATATACAGGTCTCTGAGCTTGAAAAAAAAAATCTCCGGCACTGGGCTTAGATCACTTAGAGCAGGGGTCTCAAACACATGGGCCACATGTGGTGCCAGAGTCTGTCATATACAGTCTATGGGGCAACAACGCTTCCGAGACCTTCTCAGGGCAGTAGAAAGCGGATTGAAGGGGAAGCATGCGGGTCCCAGCTGTTTAACCCCTTAGATGCCAATGTCAACAGCATGTAAGGGATTTAAGGGGGAGGGGCTTCCCTGTACCCTTCCTTTGCCATAACAGAGGCCTAGCGACGGCCATCTAGGTCTGATGTACACCACCAAACCTAGCCGGAGGCTGGGCTTGACTGACAGTTGGCTTAATACATTGCTGCAGCACAATCTGTTTAGTCCCATATTGGGATAAATACATTATAGAAAACCTAGGCAGTAACTTTGTAATTTTTTTTATCTTTTACAATTAAAAAGGATTGTGGCTTGATAATTCCCCCCCCCCCCTCCCCTCTTTTCTATGTGCATTTACCTGGCCAAATTTGAGACCCCTGGCTTAAAGGATCTCTCTACTAACCGTGTAAGGACAAAATAGGCACCACCACGCCAGTTTTAAAGCATATTAAATGTGAATAGTGCGCCTGAATGTATGGACCAGTCATAAATCTGGCATGTGGTATATCTTGCATATCTTAGGTGCATTGCTAGAATATTTTAGGCATAATCAAATGTGTGGTAGCCCTATTCTATATACAAAAATTAGGTGCAGTTTGCACCAGGCACAATAGTTTTTTGGCACAAAATACACCCCAAAAAATTGCGAAACCTAATTCTGACATGTCGCCCTATGTGCACAGGGCTTACCCCAGCAGTGCATTTTCATTTTGATAAATTTAGGTATTTGGGTTGTTAAAGGGTAGAAATATAGAAGGATTAAACAGCCTTCAATCTCCTGAGCATGGTCCCAAGACTGACAACTGTGCTGTTTGTTCTTTTCTGGCAGCCCTTCACCTTCTTTTGGAAATGTACACCGTGTGAAATGTCTCGGAAGTCCAAGGGCTAATCTGAGTCCTGACTCCTGTTGTGTTTTCCTCATGGAAAATGTGTAAATAATTGACAGAATCATGATTTTTCATGCAATGTGAGTTTGGAATCTGTCTGTAAAACTACGTGCTGCAGTTCACAATGTGTACTGTGGTGCGTATTTCCCACACTGAAAACAACTGGAAACTGTAGTATCAAAACTTTGTTTTTTTTTTTTTGTGCATATTTTCAGGATTGAAATGTATTTTATGCACCAAAGTACAAATAAAAATACTATGTGAACCCAGCCTAAACCGACCATACACCTTTGAGATTAACGGCAGCTGAAGACTCCATTTTTAATGGGACCAACCAGACATCTGATGAGAGAGTGCCATATTACAGGGGCTGGTTTTTTTGTTTTTTTGTTTGTTTTTTTATATTATAAAGTTGGCTGTGTGTGTGAGATATTATACACACAGAGCTAACTTTATAATTAAAAAAACAAAACAAAAAACAGCCCCTTTAAACCAATGTGGCATCTATCATCAGATGTCTGGTTGATCCCATTAAAAATAAAGGGGCTGTTTTTTGTTCTGTTTTTTAATTATAAAGTTAGCTGTGTGTGTATATATATATATATATGGTGTGTGTGTGTGTGTGTGTGTGTGTGTATATATATATATATACATACATACATACATACACACACACCACCACACCCAACTTTATAAATAATAATAAAACAGCCCCTTTTTAATGGGATCAACCAGACCTGATCTGAGATGCCATATAAAAGTGGCTTTTTTTTAAATTTATAAAGTTTGCTGTGTATGTATGTATGTGTGTGTATTGATATATATATGTGTGTGTGTGTGTATGTATATGATAATGTATATGTAAATATATATATATATATATATATATATATATATATATATACTCGCACACACACACACACACACACACAAAACTATATAAATAATAAAAAAAAAAAAAAAAAACAGCCCCTTTAATATGGCATCTCTCTCAGATCAGGTCTGGTTGATCCTATTAAAAATAGTCTTCAGCTGCCATTAATCTAAAAGGTGTATGGTCGATTTTAGGATGAGTTCACATAGTATTTTTATTTGTATTTTGATGCATTAAATACGTTTTAATCATGAAAATACAACAAAATAAAAAAAAATAGTATGACTGTAAGTGAGGAAATAAGCACATGCGCTAGTCAGGGGGCTGGTGTTGCTATGTTGTAGCCACCGAATGTCACACTACTGTGTATAGGGGTATGTTTGGTAAGGGCTTTGGACGGCTACACTATAATGGCACTAGCCTTCTGACTAGCGCACGTCTGCTTCCATACTGTAGCCGCCTGCTGTCCTCTTTCAACGGATTAACACACTATGCGGAGTAATATGATGTTTGTTCAGGGGGCACTGCAGGTGGCTACACTATAGCAGCACCAGCCTCCTGACTAGCGCATGTGTGGAAGGTTCTGCTGAAGTGTATGCAACAAGTAAGGGTGACTAGTGGAACAGCCTCACTGCCCTACACATTAGGGCCCGTTTACACGGCAGAGGACAAATACCGGTCGGTGTGTCCTGTTTTAGTGCGATGAGCGGAGAAAAGCCCTCCCTCTCCACATTGACCTGCACATATTCCGTCCGAAAACTGGCCAGAAGAATGTGCAAGCACAATGTTTTTCGCGTGTCGGCTGGTCTTTCAAACCACCGGACGGAAAACCCATGCTGTGGGGACTGCTGCACGGGTTTTCCATAGAAACCCATTGTGCTCGTTTGCGACCAGTTTTTCAGACTGACTGCAAAAAACCGGCCGCAAACTCGTGCCGTGGGGACAAGCCCTAACTGTACAAACACATGTTTAAAACCTACACAAAACACACAAAGTGCATGTACACATTTACACACGTACTGAGCCAAATCTGTTTAAAAATAAAAAGCTGGAAAATCCCTTTCATAACATCTTGTGTTGTAATTTGTACCAATAATTGGCAGTTTGGATTTACTAGTTCAACATCTAGAAATGATCTTTAAATTGAGGAAATTGATGTTGACATGAAGAGCCTTCTCTTTTGCTTCATCTTTAGCAGTTCTGGCTTAGAAAGGTCAAGTGCATTTACTGGAGAACTGAAAAACTAATAAAGTGGCAAGATTGTTTTAAATAAGGATCTCGTGGTGCAGCAGCCCAATGTGAACCAAACGATGACCGCCAATGCGCACCCAAGTTGCCAGTGATTTCTCTGGTGGCAGCAGGTTCATCTGGATGTGGCTGCTGCACCGTGATGCCCGGTGTTGCATCCAAAAAAATAAAATTTCCATTATTGCTGATTTCTTGGTATTGGGTTAAAAGCATTTGAAGGTTTGCTGTGCAGAGATGTAGCTAGGCTTTCCTTTATCTAGGGCAGGGGTGTCTAACTGCGGCCCTCCAGCTGTTGGGAAACTACAACTCCCATCATTCCCACTGTTATAGATTATATAAATGCATGATGGGAGTTGTAGTTTCCCAACAGCTGGAGGGCCGCAGTTTGACTCCTGTGATCTAGGGCAAGGCTTCAGATTGTTGCCTTAGCTTTGTATGTAAATAGCCTGGCGAAAGTAGCTCGTTGCCGTCCCATCTCCTTTCCCCAACACCTGGGACATGGCCCCTCACCTAGCTGGTGCAGGACAAGTACGAAGTCTTATGTGCAGTCATTCAGTGTACAGTCTGTACATACATCAATAACACACACTTTGCAAAGATTAGTATTATATGAAGGCATGTATCACTCTAAAATCTATAGTAACCACATAATCTTGCATTTAGCTAAGAGTTTGGGGCAATGGTGAATTTGTTGCCACAGTCAGCGCTTGCTTTCAAGTTAATTTCTTAGTAAATTACAAGATACACATGGAAGTGTGCACTTGTATGTTTTCTCTGTAGTGTCCGTGTCTCTCTGATCTCCAGTAAGGTTTTGTCTATGAATTTCGTTGGCTTCCGGCCTTCGGGGCCAGAGAATTGAACACTCCCTGCAGTTCCTTGTACTGGAATTCACTATTGTACAACTGTGTTAAATTTGTACAGCTTTGACTTACCTTTTATGTATTGCAGTGTGGCATTTTAAATTAAGATTTATTTGTGGAGGGAAAAAATGCTTTAGCAATGTCTGCTTAGGCAATTTGTTCTCGGTTCTCATGCATCTCACATACTATTTAAATATTCTTTAAAAATTAAAGTGCATATTTTTCCAGGCACAGGTATGAATAAACTTTTTATAAAAATGAACTGCATTTGTTTGGTATATTTTGTATTCCTGTCTGTGAATGTGACCTAGAAGTGCATATTTTAGGGGTATTTTTGGTTACAACCAATATTTGTGGAAACTTAATACAATTTTTGTCCTTTTTGGGGTGGGGGGGCAGTCCTTTGCCATTAAAAATTACGGTACACAAAATATCTTGTCCTTTTTCTAGCTGTAACAGTAAAGAGCTAAAACTCCTGAATGACGGGGACGACTAACCTCCGTTTACTGCAGCTGTTGCTCATCTACATGTAGTCTCATTACAAATAGTAGGTTATGACATGATTATTTCTCTATTCTCCTGACAAGGATAGAGAACACTATAATCACTCTATTGTTTTGTCTATAAAGAATAGACAAAACAGACAAGGAAGAGTTGAGAGCAATACATAAAAGGATAACGGGTTCATCTTTTTCTGGAGATTTCCAGCTTTCTTCATACTTATCAGGTCTTGCTGATTAAAACTTGCACCTTTCAGTCCATTGTCAGCCTGGAAGAGCAGCATCAAGCAATCCTCACTGCTGTGTTATCAGAGTTCACGGAGGGGGAAGTTGGAAGAGATAAACCAGAAAATAATGTACATAGGGGAACCTTAAACATTTAAAAAAAAAAAAAAAAATTATGTACACACAATTCAGTGATCACATAAATTGATTAGGGCGATTCAGGGACCAAACACCTGCTGGGAATTTTACCACTAGGCACCTTGTTAGAGAATAGCAGGTTGTGCAAAAAAAGAACAGTTGGACATGTGCACTCTAAAGACAGATGTGTTTAGCTGCATATTGCTTGAGGGAAAATAAAGCAAATTAATCCGTATCAGAAAAAGCCATAAATCTGCTGCTATATTTTTATATTACAAATATGCAAGTTCTGCGATTATTTCTATTTTTCATGCCATTGTGTAAACATATCACAAGGCCACTTGTTCTGTCTCATGATCATATATGTGCGGGACACAATTTGGTCCACTTCTTTCCAGAATCATTTTACCTCCCACCATGTGCACAGCTGCATTCCTGACTTGGACTTGCTTTGCCATGGCAACTTGATATATAGTACTGTGCAAAAGTTATAGGCAAATGTAGAAAAAAAAACTGCAAAATCTTTTAAAAAATAGAAGTGTTTAATAGTTTTATTTTTTAACAATCGGCAGAAAGCAAAGTTGTTTTATTTTTTTTAAAACCTGTTTTTGAGAATAATACATTTTTAACAATTTCATGGCCTGCAAGCCATGTTTAACCTGTGTACACATGTTTAAAGCTCGTGGTGGCAACAAATATGACATGGTGTTGTATGCGTCATCGTACAAGAGCATCCAGGTAGAGAATACAATAAAGTTCGTATTCGTTTGGAGAAAAGGAATAGTTACCTCAAAGACCTCATCTATTTCCTACACATAGAGCACATTAGAAACTTGTGAGGATGATGTCATCTACGATGTGTGTACAGCCACACGTTGTCCGCCTCACTGTGTACTTTAACAAAGAAAGCATATAAAATAATAGAACATGTAACAATAGGAAAGAAAGGGAGGGGGAACATACACAGGGGAGTCTACCCGCGACTCGGACTTCAAGCACATCCTGAAGAGGACCAACAGCCCAATGGGCACCCATCTAGCAGCATTGCACTCATTGTCAGAATGCCAAATTTGTTAGTTGATTTGTCATGTACCATGTGGTAAATTCGAAACAGTGTTTTTATTTTATGTGTAGGTAGAGGATTGATAAAGGTGGACCATATTTGGAAGAAGTGTTGTGCCGTTGTTCCAAAATGCAAAGTTTATAAAAAGTCATGAATTTATACAGTGCTCTCCTCAAGTTACATTGACCATCTTGATACAATATTTTCACCATACAATGGTCTTTCCTGTGCCACTGTATTTTCAAACTACACACCCCGTACAATGTACAAGACACTGCTGATCTGTGGCTCATGTGATTGATGGAAGATCCAACCAATTATCAGGAACATTTGAATTGTAGTAACACTTCTGTAATAGTGAAGTGCATGTAGTGATTGGTGGTCTACTGGTGCGTCCCTACAATACAGTGCATGTTCTGAATTGCACTTTTCATGTACCAGGATGAGCGGCTTCTTTGAGCTCCAGGTGAGGATGCCATTTTCTCTCTATTTTTTTTTTTTATTTTTTTTTTATAGTGTTTAAAATATTTACCCCTAAAAAGCTTCTAACTTCCAAATAGAAAGTGATTTCCAGCAGCTTTTCCAGACACTTTTTTTTTTTTTTGTAAGGACTTACTTTACCTTTTTTTTTTTTTTTTTAAATCAAGTCATTTTCAATAGCTGCAAATTTTCTTAGATAACACATTTTTCAATTATATATCACTAGCATTGTATATAGAAATTACTTGTACACTTCAGAAATCAACATTTCGAAATCACGTTCCCATTTACCTATTAAACTGATGTCATCTAAGTCCCTTACATAAGTCCCTTACTCTGGAATACCTAGTAGTCTATGTAATAGGAGCCAAGCCTAAAGTGTCCAACCATTAAGCCCACATCTTGTTAGGGCTTGTTCACAAGGAATTTTCACTCTGTGTTACAAGCACTTTGTAGATCCGTCTTGGGGACCGACAGAGCAGACCGCAAGACAATACGAGAAGAGGGACAAGTCATAAGTATAAGGGGTTGTTCACATGGAGTTTTCACTTTTTATTACAAGCAGTTTGTAGATCCGTCTTGGGGACCGACAGAGCGGTCCCCAAGACGGATCTAAACAATTAGCAGTGACTTTATCACTGCTCGCTATGACGAACATGCAGCGGCGTTCACATGAGAGATCGCCGCTGCGTGTTTCAAAAGCGCCGCTTGGGTCCGTCTTGCAGAGAATTGCATGTTCGTCATAGCGAGCAGTGATAAAGTCACTGCTAATTGTTTAGATCCGTCTTGGGGACCGCTCTGTCGGTCCCCAAGACGGATCTACAAACTGCTTGTAATAAAAAGTGAAAACTCCATGTGAACAACCCCTTATACTTATGACTTGTCCCTCTTCTCGTATAAACTCCCATTTCCATTGAAATGAACCAGTGAACTTTCTGAATGAACTTCTACACATTAGGTGGTTCTGCATCCAGCCATTTCTGTGCAATCGTTTTCCTGGCCATGTGAAGTATTCTAGCTGTAGCCAATTTCTCGTCTATCAACACATCTCTTCTGTCCTCCACACACCCCAATACACATACCAATGATGTTTTTTTCAATTGCAGTTTGAAAAACTTGATGTATCGAAGAGAGAACCTCCTTCCAATACTTTTCCAATTTACAGATAGAAAAAGGAGACTGGATTGATGTAACATCTATTACAGATTGGGAATTCTTGCAAATTAATTTTATGTAAATGTATTGGTGTATGGTATACTCTGATTTAGAAATATCTGGGGACATTGAGTAACAAGCAGCTTCACACTTCCTGGTCAGGCTGTGGATGGGTCTATAGCAGTGATTGGCATATCTGCTCTGCTATTTCCTTTACAGTGATATGAGTGCAAGAGGTTTATAATCTGAAGTGCACAACTCTACAAAGCTCTAAGAGTTAACTTGGGTTAATAAGCTCCTGTGCTAGAGATCAGACTAAGCAGGCAGTGACTCGCCCTGGCCAGATGGTAGATTGTAGGGCAATCAGATAAGCGAGAGCAGGGAGAGGTGGTTGGTAACTTACAGAAACTTGGGTACACTAGCAATAGATAAATACTTTTTATCTCCTGAACAAAGGAAAATCAGAACAGTAATGTATTTGGAAACATTTATTCACCTTTCCCTACATGTTAAAAGCTAATAATTGTAGTGAGAAAATCCCTTTAAGTGCAACAGGGACGATATCTCCCTCCCATTTACTCCAAAGGAATATAGGGAATGTGGAGATGTGCCTTGCTAATTAGGTTCAATATAATGTGGAAATTAACTCCTCAAGTTTTTTTTAATTAATACTTCAAGATTCATCTGAGTCGGAAGCGGGTCCCTTTAAGTTTTTTAAAGAATAGAATTGGAGAGAAAAATTTTAATTAAACTTTGAAACTGCTTAAAATTGCTGACTTAGTAACTCAGAAAAGCTACTAAGTCCTTGAGAATCCCAATAATTAAAATTTTGCAGCATGAAAAGTTCCATAACCACCTTTGCAACAAGGGGTTTGATGTGTTTCGTACTGCCCCTGGACTTTCTTGCATTTACTGTGGATGCTGATTCTGGGGTGGATTAAGTGCTGAATCTGCGTCCAATCCAAATGCAATCCAATTTACATTATTCCCTAAGGAAAATCAACGTTGTTCACATGACTTGTTTTTCCCCCAAGTGCTCATTCTTTTCGCGCGAAAAAGAATTGGCATTTCATTTCCCTTAAATCAGATTCCTGTCTACTTTTAAAATATATAGGAGGAAAAAATCTGAAACGGGGTTTTAACCCCTTAAGGCCCGGGGCGTATGAGTACCCCCCAGGGTAAAATGCTTTGCGGGGGGATCGCTCCGAGACCCCCCCCACAGCCCCCGATTTAGGACTAATGCCGTAAAAAAAAAAAAAAAAACCCCGGCCGTTACAGGCGAAGGGCATTGTCCCCACCCCGCCGCTTTTTTAACCCCGTCAGACACCGGGCAAAGATGGCCGCGGCACTGAATGAATTAAACGGTGCCCCGCAACCGATCTTGGGGTGATGCCCGTCGCAGCATAGCTCAGCGCCCCCCCGGACATCGCGGGGAGCCTTGGGAAGACCTGTCACTTCCATGTCCTGGTTTGCCCCCCCTTCCTCCACAGACAGGAAGGGGGAAACCGCCATTTGTACAGCCCCAATGCTTGCCTATGCAATGCTTAGACGTATTGACAATCGCGCCACCTAGTGGTAAAGCACCATAGGGGGCCCCAAAATGTTAAAAAAAAAAAAAATAAATTTTTTACAGTAAAAAAAAAAAAGTATTAAAA